>JAADVP010000226.1:0-29771 GCA_023335675.1 Globisporangium solare | reverse complement strand
GTCATTCGCTTATGATGCATGCGCGCATACGGCCAGTATCAGCAACACGCTGCAGGCGACCGTAAACATCGCCATCTTGGCGAGCGCCTTTTCCGTAATGTCGTCCATGGTCTCGGCTTTCCGTCTCGTGCGAACCATCGCGCGAATGCTCTGCACAGCGTGCGCCGAGTTACTTGGCACCGGCGCATACTCTCCTTGATGCTTCTGCCTCGCTTGTGAAGATGGCGGCGTCGTCGTCACAAACACGGCCTTCGCCAGCTCCGTGAGCTTCCCAAGCGAGCGCAGGAACTTTGGCTCGACGCTCATCATGAATCCGCCGGTGTCCTTGTGGTCGCCATCGAATTGCTGCTGCTTCTGCGGGTACCTACTGCTGCTGTACGGGTACCCGCGACGCGCACTCTCTCTGTAGTACCCTCCTTCCTCCTCGTCGTAGTCGTCGTCAGCCGGATCGTCCTCGTCGTCGTCGCGGCCGATAAGCGGCTGCTTGAGCTTCGCGACGCCGTCGTCGCCGTGGAGAACGCCGTCGCAGCGCGACGGAGTGTACGGATACACGCTCTTGAAGCGGCGCCACACGACCTCCATGCTGACGCTGCGCGTACAAGTGACGGATAGGGAGCAAGGGCGGGCAGCGGAAAGCGTATCTAATGGGCGCTTTCTTCAATGATGAAAGAAGAACAGTTGCGCGTGCAGTCGAAGAGAACAAAAACGGAAAGACGTTCGCGCGACCTTCGATGCGGAACGGCACTTATGAACTCGCAAATATTATATTCGCGCCGCGCTCCGAAATACTGATCTCTCAACTTGTGTGTTTCGTTAAATCGCGTGATGTTATAATTATAATTGATGCCATGAATCAGGAATCTGAGTTGGGCTTTGCTGCTGCAACATTCACCGTGTACTAGCTTTGAGGAACGCTGCCGATGCAAGAGCCCCATGGAGACACTCGAGCAACAATTGCAGCAGCTGACGCCCGAGCAGGTGCGGCGGCTTCTGGGTGCGAGCGGCCACGCGCAGCTCCTGCAGCAAGACGCGCAGCAGCCAAATGCCCAACAGCAGACGGAGCAGGCCAAGCAGCGCGGCAACGAACGGTTCCGCGAGAAAGCGTATCAGGACGCCGTGAAGGAGTACTCCATGTGCGTGCGCGCATGATGACGAGATGGCTCTGCAGAGGGATGCATGCTCATACTTCGTCGGTGATGTTTGTGTACGCGTGTTGCTTGACCTCTGGCAGTTGCGTTGAACTCGATCCCCAGAACGCTGTGTGTCTATCGAACCGTGCTGCAGCGCATCTAAAGGTATGAGGTCTCTGGCGCGCATGGCGTCATTTATGCGCTTTGCTTTGTTTTTCTGTAAGCGTGTCTTACTGTACGGGGATTGATGGACACCGGATGTACAGCTATGCGACTACCAGAGTGCGATTGACGATTGCTCCAAGGCGATCGAGATTGCTCCGGCAATCAAGGTAACCCAGCTACCACGTATCCTTGCTGTCGCACGCAGCCGCAACGGCTAATCTAGATCTCTGTTTCATGTACAATAGCCGCTGATGCGTCGAGCCACAGCGTATGTGGAGCTCCAGCAGTTTGACCAAGCCGTCCAGGACCTGACGGTAGCTCTGCAGTTCGAATCGCACAACAAAGAATGCATCAGCAAACTCTCGGGCATTGCCAGTAGACTGCGCGCAGCGCCACATAAAGACCCGCTGGCTTCGATCCACAGACGAGCGTGCACGCAAGCCGCTCTTGTTGTCGCGACGCGCAGCGGATGGACACCAATCGCCGTGAAGGGCAACCCAGCACCCCCAGCTTTGAACGGCCATACGCTGTTCCGAGCAGCAAGCGAGAAGATCTACTTGTTTGGCGGACGATCCACGAGAGACCAAGAAGCGCATGTGTACGTGCTCGACACCAACGACTTTAGCTGGGAGTATGTGTCCATGAGCGGAGCGCCTCCGCCGTCGTCGCGCGCGTGGCACTCCGTCTGCAGCATCCACGAGACCACGTCGACGATGTGCGTCTACGGCGGTATCTCGTCCCAGGGAGAGGACTCGCAAGTGCATTTGCTTGCGTTCTTGGACCAGCATCGCTTGAGTTGGCTTCCAGTCTCGAGCGTCAATGGCGACATCCCACCTCCACGCTCTGGCCACACGGCGACAAGCGTCAGTATCTCCGGTGGAAACCATGCAAGCGATGTGTACATCTTTGGCGGTCGTACGAAGAAAGAAGTGAGTTCGGATCTGAACATTCTGCGTGTGACGAGACGCGAGAGCGTGGATCAGCAACCACCCTCGTTTTCATTGGCGTGGGAGCAAGTGCCACAACTGGGGCCGTGGCCTTGTGGCCGTGATGGCCACACGATGTGTTCGCTGTCGAATTCATCGAAGCTGGTCTTGTTTGGTGGCAATGGACAAAAGAACGAAGACAAGATGAACGACACCTGGGTGCTGGACACCACCAAAGGCGCGTGGGACGAGCTCATCTGCAGCGGCGACATTCCTTCACCGCGCTCGTATCATACGGCACACATTATTGGCTCCTACATGTTTGTCGTCGGTGGACGCATGCAAGATACCGAAGACTCCAGCGTGTACATGCTCGATATCGGTACATTTGGTCTTGGCATTTCAACGTGAGGACTTGTGAGAGTGTAGTTACTAATTCTAGGTCAAACTTCTTGTCTGCGAGCAGAATGTCGTGAGTGGTCCCGCGTCCCAATCCCGGAGAATGCGGCTCTGGGTGCGCGAGCGTGGCATGCGAGCGTTCTCACGGAGGGCTCCAAGATCTTTCTTCTCGGTGGCGGGACGTTCACGGGGCCGCGAAAGGATGCCGCGATCTTGGATTTGTCGCAGTTTGCTTCTTTTTGTTGTGAAACATAGTTTTTTCTCCCATCTTTTTTGCAAGTTTCAATAGGGAGACAAAAGACCACGACGTGGATGCAATTCCTTCACGCAATGTTCCGAATTCGTTTACCTACGACTATAAAATTCACCCGGGACCATTATAATGCTGGCACTGGTTGAGACGTCGGCGGCGACGTGTAGAACCCGCTCATGGAGGTGTCGTCGCACTTTGCTTTTCGCGCAAATTCGTGCACGATCTGGCTCGCGCCGCTGAAGTCGTCTTCCAGTCCCGAGTCGTTCGTGTGGTCCAGCGTCGGGTGGAAGAGCACGGCCGACGAATTCTCGGGCTTGGGCTCGACGGTGCGGAGAAACAACTGCGACGACTGCGGCGACGCGCACGTCCCTGGCTCACTTGCCCCAGGGATCGGGTCGCCGAGGATCGAGTGCTTGTAGTTTGCTAAAGCACACACATACAACTCCGTCAGAAACAAGCCCAACTCTGCAGCAAGCAAAGCAACACGATGGAGTGAGTACCTTTGCGGTTCTTCCACTTGGTCATCACGGCGTCGAGACTCGAGCAGCCGTCGAGAAAGTTCGGGAGCTCGCCGCGCAGGCGGTTGTCCCGGAAGTCAGACTCCTTCAGGTACTTGAGCTTGGCGATGCTCCCGGGCACGCGGCCTTCGAGTTTGTTGTCGAAGAGGTATAAATATTCGAGGTCTTCCAAGTCGCTCAGGCGCTCGGGGATCCACCCAGAGAGGTGGTTGCTCGACAGATTGAGAAACTCGAGTGCCTTGCAGTCGCCAATGGAGTCGGGGATCGGACCCGAGAACTCGTTGTTGCGCAGCGAGAGGAACACGAGCGCCGTCATGCGTCCAATGCCGCTCGGGATCGGTCCGGACATGCAGTTCCCGCGCAGACTGAGCTTGTGCAGCCTCTTCAGGTCGCAGATCGACGCGGGGATCTCGTCCGTGAGGTTGTTGTGCTGCAGCTGGAGCGTGCGCAGCTGCTGGAGATGGCCGATTTCGGCCGGAATCGATCCTGTTCCGACATGTTTCGCAGCGTTCTGTCAGACTCGGAAGAAAGACACGCCGAAAAGAAAAGAAAAGCAGCATTCGAACCTGTGAGCGAGTTCTGATACAGATGCAGCTCTTGCAGCCACTGGCAATCGCACAGCGAGCGCGGAATCGGTCCTGAAAAAAATAAACAAACCGCATGCGCAATATGAGCGAAAGCAGGATCCGTTCGCAAGTAAGCGCGTCGCAGATACAACGCACCAGTGATGTCGTTGCAGCTGAGATCGAGGCGGCGCAGCGCAGGCATCCGACCGAAGCACGCGGGGATCTCGCCTACAGTCCATAAGAAAGCGTTAGGCGCGGCCAGCTCTTCCTGTCATGCACATGTATCTCCATTTACTGACCGTGCAGTCTGTTCTTGGAGAGATCCAAGACGCGCAGACACGTGAGCTGCGCGAGCGAGTCCGGGATGTGGCCGCAGAGCTCGTTGGCCGGCAGCTCGATGGCGACGACGTGGCCCATCATGACGTCCACGCCGTACCAGCTCTCGACGTCGACCGCCGGCTGCTTCCACGCATCGTGGCGGCGCCAGCGGTCACCGCCCAGCGCGTCGTACAGCTCGAGCAGCGCCTGGAGCTCGGCGTGCGGGATGGAGCTCTGGCCCTGGCCCATTGCGTGTCTGCGTGTGCGCTCGGCGCGTCGTGCTCGAGAATGGCCTCAAAAATGCCGCTGTACTATGGCGGGCGCACTTTGACGCAATGAGGAGGCGTCTCTGCCGCATAAATAGCTGCTCTACAAAACCTCAAACCCAGAGCCTCTCGGCGGCTTTTCTGCGTACAATTTTTCACACGAAAGCGCCTGCGCCAGAAAGGCACGCGCGCCGCATTCCGCGAACATGGCCAAAGACACGCGCCGCCAGCGCCATACGCGCGTCGCATGGGCGCTGCTGGTACCGTAAAGCGGCTTCAGCTGGCAACACAAGAGCAGCGACTTTATAAACACTTTAAGACACGATGGACAAAAGACGCTAACTTACGGGGGCCGGGATACCCCCAACTATAATACGGCACTCTCTGGTGGATGTGGGTGTCTCCGTGCGGCGCGATGGAGGAACGTACGTACGCGCAACGGGCGGTGTCGGCGTGGGCGGACTGGCGCTGCCGCTCAGAACGCGAAGCTCTCTTCATAGAACGAATTGACGCGCGTGGCGCGCGGCTGCGGCACCTCGGTCGTGTACTCGATGCCGTTGCGCGTGGTGACCGTGGTCGTCTGCCGCAGGTCGGGCGGGTACTGGTTGCTGCTCGCGACCGCGGCGGGCGTGACGTACGCGTTGAGCGGCATGCCCGCGATCGGCTTCTTCTTCTTCTTGTTCAGGCTGTAGTTGATGATGCTGTTCTGGTTGTCGAGCGGCACGGGCACGGCGCGCGCGTGGTCGCCCGAGCCCGAGAGCGCGTCGCGGCGTCCGCGGCGGTTCAGCACCGGGTCCATCGGCACGACGTCTATCCGCGGGTCGGCCGCGACGAGCTGCGGCGACTCGGTGTACTGCGGGACGTGCTGCTGACTCGATAGCTCCATGTGACTGCTCTTGCGCGCGCTCTGGCGCACATTGCGGCCACCGTTCGCTGTGACAGAAGACGACGACGCGCCGCCAGAGTTCGTGAACGACGACGCCGACGACAGCATCGACGACGAGGACGACGAGCGCCGCAGCGACGACACGAGGTGGTTCACGTCGAACGCGAAGGATGGCTGGAAGTGCGGCGTCTGGTCGCCGCGGCTGTTGCTACTCGAGTCGAACTGGAACGACGCGTTGAGGTCGACCGACACGTCCGGGTTGGTCACGCGGCGCATGGCCATGGACGCCGCGGCGGACGAGTGGCCCGACGACGGGCCCCATGTGGACGCGAAGCTCGGCTCCGACGAGTCCGTGGAGCTTGGGGAGATCGCCATTGGCAGTTCGTAGTAGTTGGCGCTGCGCGTACTGCGCAGCACGGACGTCGTCATGCGCGGGTGGTCCATTCGCGCGCCGTTGTCCTATTGCAGCGAGAGGGAGCGAGCGAGCTGGCGTCCGCGCGTGTCGGTTTCCTTGACGCTGTCGCTGCGGAGGATTATTTCTCGTGGCGCCTTGACGGGACACGCGTGCAGTCGTCGCCTTGTCTCGCACCCACACGCACGTCGGGAAGTGCCCAAACACGTCAGGCGAGTGAGCCGCGTCTGTCCGGATAGCGCGCAGTAATTGACGCACTGACTCGAGTGCTCGACGGCGGCGGCGGGGTGAGGGGAGTCGCGCTGCGATCGCACGACGCAGAGCGGACCGACCGAACTGCATGCACCGTGTGGTCGGTTTGTATGGGGAGGAGGGACCAAGGGCTCCAATTGTACCCCCTCCCCCCGTTCCGAAGTACCGCGAACACTTGGTACCAGATGGATGCATGGAGCCAGGCTGCATAGAGGGATCCAATGCAAGAAGTTCTGAAACTGCGCGTGTGTGATGGGCGCGCGACTCGGATTTGTATGTTGGCCACGCACGCGGGTCTCTGTGTCTCGTGCAGATTCGCATGTGCTTCCCCATGCGGATGAACGACTGGCGCTGCACTGACTGGGGTACTGGGCACTGCAGGAGGCATCAGAGGTATCAGAGGCGGGACCAGCAGCGTCGTGTAGGATCAGGAGCGCATTTGCGTGTCAGGAGGGCGAAAGAAATCAAGCGACGGCGTGATTGCGGCGCTAGCTAATGAATCGGGCGTCAATGCGCTTTACAAACAGGCAATCGCAGCCAAAGACTACGCCCACGAAATACTAATATCGGATATACAATACTGGCGAGAGGACTCGACGCGATCTTCGTGAGCGAGCGCAGTGCATTGCTTGGCCGCGAGGCTCGCGCTCCAAGAATGGATTGGTACAGTCCTCATACGATTTCTACGGCAGCAGTTGCGGCGTCATGTGGCTACTTCTACATCTGTGTGTGACGCCTATAGTCCTACGGCTTCTACTACTGATTCGGGAACAGTTGGTGGCACCACAGCCGCACGCAAGAGCTCGATTTTTGCGGAATGGATACAGAAACGACCACAAAGAGCCACGATATCTCAGAAGGAAACAAGAGAGACGCATGATAAAGCCCGGCCGCATCGCGATGTTTTTCTGCCGGCGACACCAAGGTCCAAAAATCACATAACATCACAGTCAATAATCAACACTTTCATATTTCAAGAGTTCGACTCAATATCAATGAATAGAGTTGGTGCAATTAATTGACTGTCGACAAAATATTAGTGTGGGCCACGCTATCTACGTTCTTCGATTGGTTGGTTTGACTGCCTCGTCACTCTGAAGGGTCACTATAGTGAACCTTGGCCCGCTCGAAGAAGTACGCCACCAATATTGAGTATTGGGACTGCAAGCGATCGACACGCGACAACGATGGCAGCGCACGGCGACGACACGGCGGGAGCGCCAGGCAGCAGCATCAATAGCGGGGCCGGCGTCGTGGCGGACGGGAAGCGCAAGATCAAGAAGCTCACGGCCGACAAGATCCGCGAGAACCTACAGCAGATCACCAAGAAGAACGGCGAGGTCGACCTCACGGGCCACGGCATCGAGTCGATCATCAGCCTCGATGGGCTGCAGAACGCCACGAAGATCAACCTGAGCCACAACAAGATCACCAAGCTTTCGGACATGAAGCGCGTGCAGAACATCACGATGCTCAAGCTCATCGACAACAAGCTCAATGGCGAGGTACGTACGTACGCGATGGTGGGCAATGGCAGTGCTCCATCTAAGCGATAATGGCTGCACACGCAATAGGGCTTGGCTCAGCTGCAGCATCTGAAGAAGCTCGTGATCCTGAATGTCGCGGAGAACCAGGTGGCGCGCATACCGTCGGAAGTGCTGCGCAACCTGCGGACGCTCAAGGCGCTCGTGCTCAACAACAACTCGATCACGACGCTCGAGTGGATCCCCAAGTTCCCGGTACGCGTGCAGTGGCATGACGAGAGTGGGTCTGTCGATGTAGATGCTTGTTTCACCATAGTCTCTGTTTTCCGATGTGCATTGCAGGAACTGAACTCGCTGATCGTGAGCAACAATCGCATCTCGCAGTTCCCAGCTCGAACGATGGACCACCTCCCAGCTCTGACCAAGATCTCCATGTACGTCGCGATCTGACAAGTAGTGTTTCAATGTGTGTGTGTGTGTTGCTACTATGGGTCCTTTACCTAACTATGGCGGTGCCTTTCTTTACTGTACAACAAACAGGTCGCACAACTTGCTCGAGGAGATTCCGGACTTCAGTGTTCTGAGCGAACTCACAGAGTTGCGCCTCTCGCACAACAAGATCAAGAAGATTCCGTTCTCGTTGACGAAACTCAGTACGTGCTTTCTCATTTGTCACGGTGTCTATGATCCCGGGTACCGCTTTCGTATTGTTCACTCTCGTGTGCTGTCAATGTCTTGTCGTGTAGAAAACCTGCGCGTGCTGGAACTCGGGCACAACGAGATCGATGGCTGGGAAGGCATCGAGGCGCTCAGCAGATTAGAGAACTTGAAGCAACTCAACCTGAGTGGGAACCCGATCGTCGGCCAGGCTCTGGAAGTGGCGAAGAAAGGCGCAAAGCCTCAAAAGAAGAAGAAGAAGAAGCAAGCGGCGGGCGATGAAGATGATGACGACGACGAAAGCAGCAGCAACAGCAGCAGCAGCGGCGAAGACGAGGAAGAGAAGTTGACGGCTGAGGAGAAAGTGCAGCGCAAAGAAGCGAGACGACTCGATGCCAAGCACAAGCAGTACAACTTCAAGATGAAGCGTCTTTTCCCCAAGCTCGTGATCCGCGATGGTCAGCGCGTGCTGGACAAGCGAACCCACGGGTACGTCGCGCCTCCGAAAGAGGAGAAGAAGCCCAAGCGCAAGCGCGAAGATCGCGAGCAGAAGAAGGACAAGAAGGACAAGAAGGCCAAGGATGACAAAAAGGACAATAAGGTCAAGGATGGCAAAAGGGATGAGGAGGGCAAGGCTGGTGAGCGAAAGGAGAAGAAGAAGCGCAAGACTGACAAGAGGACCGGCGATGCTGTCGAAAGTGCAGCGAAGGAGAGTGAGCAGTCTGCAGAGACGGCGCCACAGAAGCCCGCGAAGGTGGCTGACGATGCCAAGAAGCAGGTTGACGTGGTGATGGAGCCAGCTGCTGCCGCCAGCACTCCTGTCGTCACTGACGCTGCAAGCGCGTTGGTCGACAAGCCCAAGAATGACAACAACAAGAAGACGACGAAGAAGCCGAGCAAGGACGACAAGCAGAAGAAGCATCAACCCAAGGTACGCAGGATTAGCATGAGCCAAAGTTGTAAACAGTGAGTGTTGTGTAAAGTTGCTGAGTGTGCTTTGTTTGTTGCTGCAGGAATCGGCGAGTGGCGTGATCGCAATGAAGCAGTTCAGCAAGTCGAAGAAGGACAAGAAGGAGCGCCAGGCGCTCGACCTGACGAAGGTGGACTTTGCGCCAAGCGTGGGCATGGGCGGATCGTCAGCATGGGATTAACAAAAAAGAAAAAGGCATGCTGCTAATAGAAAGTGCTTTGTTTATATCGTGTTTTTAAACAAAGTACGTTTTATCTCATATTAAAGTGCTTTCTAGATATCCAAAGTGTTTTTTTTCCAGTGCATAGTTGCTCGTTTGGGTGGTCCAGTTGTCTACCCTCGAACGTGCAACCATCTCGCTTGTCAGAATGAACCGCGTTGCTGAATCAGAGTCACCGCTCCCTGCACAACTCGATATTTATCCGCACCAAAAATCGCACGGCCAAGACGACCCCGCGCCCACACGCAGGAAACAGACAACGAACGCGAGGCACCATGGCGCAGAACCCACTGACGGCATTCATCGGCTCCTTCATGGCCTCCAAGCACGCGGCGGACGAGGATGTGCTGGTGCGTATCCGAGAGCGGCTCGTCTCCGCTTCCCGACGCTGGTTCCCGCGCCTCGAACGGCTCCGTACCCACGAAACGACGAGGGGATTTCCCACTTTGCTCATATGATGCGTGTGTGTGTGTGTGTGTGTGTGTGTGTGGGCTTGCGCTGGAACAACAGAAACACTTGACGAAGACCGCGGACGGCGCGCAGTGGCGCCTGGACAACGACGCCCCAGCCCACCGACCAAAGGGCTACCACCAGCAGGCGCAGTACACGAGCCCAGAGGGCTTCCCGGAGGTGCCGCGCCAATACACGATGCCGTCGCACTCGGCGGGCCAGGACTTCGAGACATACGCGGCCAACTCGTACTCGTCGGCCATCGCGATCCAGGAATTGATCAAGAAGCGCGGCTTCTAAGCGCGCTCGACAGGCACTCGAACGACCCACACACAATGAACGAAATAAAGGGGGGAAAAAAGAGAGAGAGAGGCACGCTGAATGGGAATGGGAAGGCACTGCGCATTGTGCACACGAATCGAGTGATCTGCTGCTGTTTTAGCCAATGCAGTAACCCGTTGTAAAAGAAATGAAAAGAAAAAAACAAAACAAAACAAAAGCAATACAAGCATTGGGGGGCAGTGGGTGTATCCGAGTCCACAGCCGCCGCATTCGCCTTCTTCGACACGATCTTGTTCTATGCCGCGTCTGTGCTGACGCCGGCGTCGCCCAGTCTCGAGTTGTAGAGGTACACCTGCAGCCAAAAATACGCCATAATCGCATAACGCGGCCGACCCATTTGCATGCAGGAAGGAAAGCAGCATTTTCGCACACCTTTGTGCCTTTGAAGTCGCGGGTCTCGTCGTAGCGCCACCCTGGGATCGAGAACACGTACGTGACGATGCGCACGCGACTTCGCCGCGCTTCCTCCAGCCTACGCAGTCGCCCAATACCCGATACAACGCCATTGTGAGCCATCCATGCAGCACGATGTAGATTAGAGCAGCACGTACTTTGGCAGCAGCAGTTTGATCCCCTGCAGCAAAAAGCAGCACATACATATAAATATACACATTAAAACATGACACTTTGTCTTTGCCTATTATAATACTATGGCCGGAGACAGCTTTACCTGCGGCACCAAATAGAGAAACAGCGCCGTCGCGTGCGACAAATCCACTTGCAGCGCGTCGCCGTGCACGATCTCCACGCGGTCGTTCACGTTGTGCTCCTACACGATCCCAACAGCAGCAGACGTCGCTCCTTTAGCGGCTGGCCATCGTAGCATCTTTTCGCGCGCGAGTGCGCATTGTGTCCGCAGCAAACGAACGAAATGAGGACAGAGCCTCTTACGTCAACACGCAGCTTGGCCTTGGCGACAAGCTCCGCATTGTACTCGACGCCGACGCACCTATTTCACAATAGCACCCCAGATATACGCAGCATTTAACCACCGGAGCGTGCATATCCCGCATATGCAACACACACGCGCACACATAGATGTACTAGTAAATACACACACATGCGCGCATGGTGTCTCAGTCAACAGCGCAGAACTCTAGTATCAACCGCCTCACCTCGCGCCAGCCGTCTGCGCCGCATGCACGAGGATGCGCGCGTCGCCGCAGCCCAAGTCGAAGAGCACGTCGCGCGCGCTCAGCTGCAGCAGCTCCATGGCGAGCACCAGCACGCCGTCGCCGCTGGGCGTGAACGGCGCGAGCTTGGACGCCGCGGCCTGCACTTCGTCGTTGCTTTCCTGCATGCTGCCTGTCAATCAATTTGATGCCTTGATACCTTGATACTGCTGGTCACGTAGCCATGTCAGAGGGATTACGCAGCAACCGTTAAGTGCGCATTTGGTACTCACTACTTTTTGTTGGTACCAGAGATGGCCGATGCGCACGCGTTCGTGGGCGACGGCGGCGCCACGCTGCAGCGACTATGGTGCGCGCCTGCGACGTGTTGCTCTCTCTCTCTGTTTTTCCTCTGTTCTCTCTGCGCCTGAGCTCACGGTCGCTGCTTGTGTGTCGCGTGTGCCATAGGGACTTTGCCGAGTGGAAGATGATCCGCAATTGCCCCGGACGGTACATCCTCAAGCGCCGCAAGAGCGCGCCGCTGCTGCTGCTGCTGCCGCCGAGCGGCATCCCCGCGACGCAGGTGCCCACGCGCGCGTTCGTGGCTGCAGCGCTCGGCGTGGCCCGCGAGGCCGTCCACGTGCACGAGTTGCGCAGCGAACGGTGCGCAGACGCCGTGTGCGTCGTGGTGTTTGACGCCCCAGGCGGCTCCGGCGGCGGCGTGATCACGTACTGCAAGCGCACGCCGGACAGCGTCGTGTACGTGCACACGCTCAACACGGCGTCGGGGCTCCGGCGCAAGCTCGAGGGGCTGCGCATCGCGCACGTGCTCGCTGCTCCCGAAGTCACCACCGCTGGCTCTGGCGGAACGACGCGAGCGTCTGCTGGAAGCGCTGCATCGACTGCTGCGCCTGCGTGAGCGTGTGCGGGTCGCGTGCTGCTGCCATGCGCGACAGGTGCTGCGCGCGGTCGTGGCGCCACTTCCGGTACAGCGCGCTTTGCGCATCGCGGCGCACGAGCGCGTCCGTCTCGCGCGCGTGACCCAGAGTCGCGTACGAGCAGGGTGCGTCGGAGGGGTCAATATACTGGGAGCGCAGCATGCTGTTCGAAGCGCCGTCGTGTGGCTGCGGAGCGTTGTCGTTGCTGTTGTTGGGCTCTGTTGCTGCTGCATAGTCGTATGCACCATTGAGCAGGTGGAGATGCTGCGACGCGTTGCTGTTGCTGCTTGCAGGTGGCGCTTGGGGGGGCGGCGCGTGGCAGCGACGGCTGAAGAAGCGTCTCGAGCCGCCGTCTCGAGTCTTCCATCGCCGCGTCCATCTCCGCAGACGACGCTGCGAGGCGCTGCTGCAGTCGCGCCAGCTCTTCTTCCTGCTCCTCCTGCTCTTGTTGGACGCTCAAGTTCGCGTCGTCACTCTCGCTGCAGATTTGCATCTCGCATAGCGCCGCCCTGCAAGCACAACGCACACACAGCAGATCGGTTAGCTCTGTGGTCCCATCAACGAGACCGAGACGGACGTACGTACTTGGTCGTCTCGATTTGGTGGCGGATGTCGGCTGCCAGCTTCCGCTTCAGCTCGGCGAGCGCTGCTACGTTCGAGTCGGCTGCGGGCGCCCCACCCTCACTGGCGCTCGCAGTGCGCGCTTGATCCGGTTGGAGTGGCTCGTGGAGACGCTGCTGCTGGTGCTTGCGAAGAAACTGCGCGACCTTGGGCAATTGGTGCGCGTCGAGCGTCGGCTTCTTGGTCGTGCTCCAGCTGCTGGGGTCGTCGCGATGGGCACTCGCAGCAGCGCTCTCTATCGGCACTCGAGCGCCTGCGAGCGTCTTGTACTTTTCGACGCGCATTTGCGCTTCGGCTGCAACGTCGCGCATGTCGTCGTACTCGCCTCGGAGCTTGGACAACGCGAACTCGTGGCTCTGCCGCTGGGTCTCAACGAGCGCGAGCCGCTCTTCCAACTCGCTCTTCTCCCTGCAGCAAGAGCACGAGACTCGCGCAGTCAAACGCCGACAGCACATCATCGACCGTGTGCACGAGCACCTACCTCTTGAGGCTCGCGGCGTGGGCGACGTGGCACGCGAGCTCGGTCCGGCAGAGCCGCAGGTCTCGCCGCAGCTCGGCGCACATGCGCTCGATCTCGCACCGCGCGACTCGCAGCGACGTCGTCTCGCGCTCCATCTGCAGCAATCTCACAGCAACAAGAACCGCGCGTCAGCACCGCCCGTTTGATGCAATAGCGCAAGGGAAGTGTCGTTTCTCGCTGCGACCTCAGCGCACTCGGTCTCGAACTGCGACTTGTGGACGCGCAGCAGCTCCTGGCCGGCGCGCACCTCGACTTCGAGGATCTGGACCTGCGTGTGCGCGCGCATCTCGAGGAAGCGCAGAAACTCGTCTTGGGCAGCCGCCAAGACGCCGCTGTGTCTGCTGCTGTCTGCTTCGTCAAGGTGATCGTTGTGTCCGCTGTCGTGGACCAACGCGAGGCTCTGCTCGACCATCGCGAGAAGCTGCGCGTGCAGTTGGCCGAGTGCGCGATCGAGCTCAGTTGTCGTCTTCTTGGAGCACAACGCATCCGTTATCGCTTGCAGCAGCTGCGCAACGCAAACACACACGTCAGATGGGGAACGCCAGCAAAGAGCGCAGGCGCTGTGGCTGTCTTACCGTGTATATATTGCGCAACTTGCTCTCGAGCGTCTCCACGAGCTGCACGCGCTCATCGGGTGTCTCCGCTGCCGTCGTCTCAGTTGCCGCGTCTTGGGTCGTTGTTGAGACCTCGACAACCGTCTGGACTCCGATGCTGCGGCATTCTATCGGCTCTCTGCTGTTGTGCTCGTGGCGATGCGGTAGTGCGAGTCCCACGTGGCTCGCGCTGTCTGGGTATCCCAGACGGGTAGGCACGGAAAGCGACCACGTCGGAGATGATCCCAACTGTGGCGGTGGTGAGGGCGTGCCGCTTGCGCGCGATCTCTTGTCGCGGACATCGGAGCTGCTGGAGCGCGACAACGGCGAGTTCTTCCGCGTCCAGATCTGCTTCATGTCGCTCAGGAACCCAATCGAGGGCTTCTTTTTCAGAAAAGAAGAAGAAGAAGGCATCTGGGGACGAACGCTGGAATTGTTTGCGAGTGGCGTCTCCTGCTTTGGACTTTATGCGAGGGCAGCGGGATGCACCATCTCCTCGGTGGACCGCAAGGTCAGCGGCGCCAGCGTCGCGGGCATCGCAGTGCAGTCGAGCGTGCCGTGGGTGCGGACCTTGATTTGCAGGACGAGCAGCGGCGACGGCATGTTTTCCAGCATCCGATGGCGAGTATTCGTGTTCAACAGAATCGCAGCCTCGGGGGACGACACCGTCACAATGGCTTCACTTGAACAGACTGGCGCTTGGCTGTCAGCATCGTCCATTTCCATCGAGATGACACCACCCAGGTCGTCTCTATCGGATGACAGCAGCTGCTGCTCTTCGTCCTGTGCGAGCGGCGCAGGCGCGCGCGGAGAATTCGGTCGCGACTCGTAATCCTCGAGTTCGATCGACGAACCCCGGTTACCTGTGCTCAGCTGCTTCTGCGCGAGCACCAGAGATGGCGGGCGTTCCAGCAGCACCAGGAGTTTTGTGTCCAGCGACGTGGTTTCCACGGCTTCCCTTGAAGGAATTGGCTCCGTCTCTGCTGCTACGCGCTTGATCAGCGGTGCTTGCAGCGGACTCAACAGCACGCTAGTGGCGCCGTGCTGGTGCTCGGCAACAGCGACGACCTCTTGGGACGCCAGAGCCTCGGTCTCGTCGTCGTTCGCGATCCCTGGGATCATTACTCGACGCAATTCACTTGCGCCAGCACTCGCGGAGGCAGCTTCGCCCGTCGAATCGGACGAATCGCCGTCACTGGCAGCAAGCGGATCTGGGCTACTCATGCTGCCGCTCGTGCTGCTGCGGCGGTGGAAGAGCGCGCGAGGCGAGGCGATCGTCGCGAAGGTCTTGAGCCACGCGCCACCGCCACGACGCAGCGGCTCGGGCGAGCACATGGGAGCTGTCTGATTGGGCATCTGGGCTGCCTGGAGATAACGCGAGAATTCCACATAGCAGCAGCACATTTGCCAAACGTAACGCGGCGGTGACTCTTTAAAAGTCGCGGATCCAACGGTTAAGGCTCTGAGCGATTATTCAAAAGTGTAGCCATTTCGAACTGCTCTGGCAATTACAAGTCGCAGTTGCACTGGCTCAGACGATGTTGGTGTCGAGCGTCGGCGCGGGCGTGGGCGCAGCGTCCTCGTAAAACGCGACCCAGCACTCTGGGAACGCGCAGTTCGTGGCCGGATCGCGATGCACCCACGTGCCGTCGCCGCACACTTTCAGGTCCCAGTCGCACGCCTGCGCACCCACGCGTCAAGAGTGTTGTTGCACGCAGACTCGCATGTTGCTTCAATGCATAGAGCACGCACCTGGGACGCGCTCCACGACGGCGCAGGCGAGGCCTTCTTCGCGTGCATCGCGCGGAGCAGCAGCGAGAAGAGCAGCATGCTGCGGGCGACGCTGGACGGCATTCTCGGGGCTTTGGCTCGTGCTCCTTGGGGCTTTGGATGAGAAAATGCGCACCAAAAGAGAGTCCACATTCTGCTCAAGAGTGTTGGCTTTTCCTTCAGCATCTCAAAAATTTACTTTATCTGTCTACTCTATGGACGACGTTGTCTTGCAAATATATATTCGCAGCGTCGAGGGCCTTTCTCACTTGGCGCCGACGACCACGAGCTGCAAGTCGCCCTGCAGTTGCCGGACGAGCCGCGACACGACCTCGTTTCCCTTTGTCGCCGTCTTCATCTCGACTTGCGCCAGCAGCGCGAGCATGTCTTGCTGGTGCTGCACCACGCGCGCATTCAGCGACGACGCGCGCACGAGCGCTTGCAGCACGCGCAGACGCTTGGCGAGCTCCTCCGCTGCGGATGCTCGCGTCTCTTGAGAAGTCAGTACGGCGCGCACCAACGGGAGAAATACGGAGCCGCACACAGCGAGAAGCGCCGTGAAATCGGCGACCAGTGCCTGCTCTTCCGTCGCGTCCTGAGCAGCGTTGGGCTCTGGCGACGCGAACCCCAGCAGCACGCGCAGACCGAGCGCCTGCACCTGCTGCTGCATGTCAGCAGACAGGTCCATTGTCACAGATCCGGCGTTCGAACTCGCCGACGAGACACACGCGCGGTACAGCAGCACAAGCGTGTGCACATCGACCAGCGACATCGTCTCGAGCGTCGCTGCTTGACGCGAGAGCGCAGGCGCCAAGATCTGCGACAGCGTGATGCCCAGCTGCATTGAGCTCAGCACATGACATACGTGCTGCACCAAACGCAGATGCAACTGGTTGGCTGCAGCTTCCTGGTCTTTCGTGAGCGTTGCCATCTGGGTGCGAGCGAGCACAGAGCTCATGAGGAAACTCACCAAGTGCGCGATGTCCAGACACTCGCGGCGCTGGAAAAGAATGTCCATGAGGAAGCTCTTGGCGTCGAAATCCACGCGGTCGCTCTTGCAGCAGCTTGACAGCGCGCGCAGCAGCGCAACGGGGTACTGAGGCAAGTGGTAGATCAGCGACACAAACTCCATCTGGTCGGCGGCATCGAGTGCATCGAACTGGGTCATCGACTTGCTCTTTTTGCTCGCTTGCTCGCTGTCTTCTGTCGCAGTAGCTGCCGCAGGAGACGCCAAGTTGAAAAAGTTGACGAGGTTCGCGAGAATGCCCTGCATGTGCTCCTTGGCGGCCCACTCGGCGGGCAGCTGCTTGATCACCGAGATCATCATAAAGAGGCATTGGCGCCCCAATTCCATGTGCACGCGCTCCAAGTGGCCCAGCAGGTTGCCAAAGCACGCCATCCACTGCATGACGAGATCCCATGCCGGCCACGGCTTCAGAGTCGCAAGCTGCTCGAGCACAAACGACGTGCAGATCCGGAACGTGACTGATTTCGATGAGCTCTTGTTGTACAAGCGAGTGAAGCACTCGAGGAGCTCGTCCTGCTTCATGTTGGCGGCCTCCATGTCCACGTCGCTGGCATCAGCGTTCGCATGTGGACGCTTTTGTGCTGTGTTCGCCGCGAGCAGCAGCGTCACGACCTCAAGAAGGGACCGAATGATCACATGCGTGCCGCCGAGCGAGCGCAACTCGTCCGAGGCTTCGTATTTCGCAAACGCCGAGACGACAAACGTGAAAATGCGGCCTTCGAGCGCATTCGACTGGAATTTCGCCGGCATCTTGAGGAAAATGCACGCAAACTTGGCGATCGCGACGTTGATGCCGTACCATCGCGACAAGTATGCATCGCCACTGTTGACGATGTTGTGCTCGGGGAAGAGTGGGAACTTGAGCAGCAGCTGGTCCTGGAACCTTCGCGCGACGCGGCAGAGCTCGCTCTCTGGGTTCGCGGCCATGAACTCCGTGTTGGCGGTCAGCACGACGGTCACGCTCTCGATGATGTACTGCATGTGTTCAACGTACTCTTCCGAGAGCGCCTCGACGTCGCTTTCGAGGCACTCGACCCAGAGATCGAGCAGCGGCTGCAGCAGCGCGCGCGACTTCTGCTGCCAAAAGCCCGCATTGCGCAGTTGCTCCGACTGGTTGTTCGCGACGAGCACGGGCGTCGGGTACAGCATCATCGTCGACGCGGCGCCAGTGCCGACGGCCCCCGTTCGCGCTACGTGCTTGGAGAGCAGGACACTGGACGGCGTCGCTGCCGCGTTGCTCACGGCCGAGAAATCGATCGACACCAGCAGGCGGTGCAGCACCTTGAGAGCCGCGAACCGCAGCGTGAGCGCACCGGCCTTGGCCGCAGATTTCTTTTGCGAAGCGCGGCCTTTGCCAGCGCTGTCCTTCGCGGTTGCGCCACTCGACGCCGAAGACGACGACGACTTCTTGAACGCGAGCAGATCGTAGCTGTTGGTGACCTTGATGCCCTGCACCTGCGTCGCAGCGACGAGGTCGCGGAAGTTCTCAATGAGTCGTCCCAACTGCTCCAGTCCGGCTTCGACGCTGATCAGCTCCGGTGCGACCTCGAGCAGCGCGCCGATCGCGCGCAGCGTGTCGTGGCGCACGCCGATCTGTAGGTGCGTGAGCCCACTGCAGCAGTACACGGCAATGAGCTTGGCGAAAGGCGTGAGCGACTTGCCCGCGATGAGCGCCGGGAGCAGCACTTTCCACGTCGCGACCGCGGCGTCGCGCACGATCGCTTCTTCGTCGGCAAACGTCGGCAGGAACCGCTCGAGCACGACGGCGACGTTCGCGAGGATGTTGCTCGCGTGGGTCTGCACGAGCTCGCGCATCCCCTGGAGCGCGCGCTGGCGGATGTGCGCGTTGTAGTGGCCGATTTGCGCGAGCAGGTCGTGGAGCGACAGGTTGCGGTGCGTCACGGCGTCGCCCTTGTCCTGCAGCACGCTCTGCTCGAGCATGTTGATGCGGCGCGACGAGATGGCCACGGACGTGACGTTGGCGGCCTGCGGCGCCTTGCGGCCCACCTTGTGCTTGGGCCGCTTGAAGTCCGCGGGCTTCTTCTTCGCCTTGGTCGCAACCTTGGCCTTCGCCATGCTGCCTGCCTGTTGCACGTGCGCTCTTTCGGGAAGTGACTGGCGCTTGCTCGCGCGGCGGCACTCGCGCGCCGTGATTGGTTAAAAAGGGAAATAAAGGTCTATGATTGGTCGAATCGAAAGGGAAAGCGCCGCCAGAATGCGGGGTTTCCCTTATCATCGCATCAGGCTTACAATGGAGGCCGCCAACCGCATGGGCGATCGGACTGCGCGGCGCGCATGTGTATTGCATGCATTTAAGAGTGTAATCCGTTGTATTACCGCGCGGACGCGCGTATGCGCCGTCTAGCGCTTCTGGCGGTTGACGAAGCGCAGCGCGAGGAGCCCGAGGACGCGGATGGCGACGATCGCGAGCAGCACGACGCTGATGTTCCGCGCGACGTCGGCGTGTCTCGCGCCGAACACGGACTCGACGTACGCGCGCACGTTCGCGTGCGGTTGCGTGGTCGGAGGCGCGCCCACGAGCGGCTGGCAGCCGAGCGCGCTGCTACTGTCGTCGTCGTCCGGGCAATCGTCAAACACGAGCGCAGTGAGGATCGAGAACGAGTAGCGCTTGGGCACGACGCGGTAGAGCCACCGGAAGCCCAACGGGATCGCGGGCGCCAGCGAGCTGAAGCCCGTGAACAGGAAGAACACCATGTTGAGCAGCGCGAGCTGCTCGCTCGGGAGCGCGAACACGACCAACTGGCCCGTGTACGTCTGCATGAGCGTCAGCAGCGCCGTGTTGAGCCAGTAGAGCGCGCCCGTGCGCAGGCCCGTGAAGCCCACGGCCGGGAAGAAGATGAGCGTGAACACGAGCGAACTGCCCAGAACGTACGGGATCTCGGCCACGGACAGCGCCAAGAAGTACCAGAGCGCGTTGTACGTCTGCGACGCGCTCCGCGAAGGCGACGTGCAGCACGCTGAAGAACGACACGATGCCGCAGAACGCGGTGGAGAGGGACACCATGCCGGCGCCCCCGTTGACGCCCTGGTACGTTGTGTAATCGGTGCCAGCGAACACGGCGGCAAACACGCGCGCGATCGCAGTCGCGATCACAAGGCGCGTGAGGTTGTACGACGCCGTGCGCCAGTACGTCGCCATCGTGCGGCGCAGCAGGAAGCGCAACTGCGTGAGCTCACTCGCCGCGCTTGTTCGCGTACCGCAGTTCGGCGAAGCGCGTGTGATGCCTTCGTCGCTCAAGCGGCGGTCGAGCGACTGCTTGAGCGCGCTTCTCTGGAAGATTCGCAAAAAAATCCGCTGCGATCGAGCTGCTGCCGCCCACGCCCACGCCCGGCACGCCCGGGATGCTCTCAAAGTACGTGATCAAGGATCGCGACGCATCGCTAATCTCGCCAAAGTAGACCATCTCACCGCCTTTCTTGAGCAGCAGCAGGTTGTCAAAGACCTCAAACACCGCTGTGGACGGCTGATGGATCGTGCACATCACTGTGCGCCCCGCGCTCGCGACTTTGCGCACGCCTGCCATGATGGACTTCGCGGCCTGGGTGTCGAGGCCACTCGTCGGTTCGTCCAGGAACAGCACGCTCGGCTACGCCGCGAGCTCGACGCCGATCGTCAGCCGCTTCAGCTGCTCCGTGGAGCTGCCACGAACGATTTTCTCGGCGATGGCGTGCAGATCGAGCAGATCGAGACACTCGTAGACCGAATTGAACTTGACGCGGTCCGGCACGTCGCTTGGCTGACGCAGAAACGCGCTGAACGTGAGCGCTTCGCGGAACGTCGACGCCTCCGAGTGCACGTCCATTTGCTCGCAGTACCCGGCGCAGCATCGGATGACCGTGTCTGTGGCTTCGTAGCCGTTCACGAAGATCTTGCCGCGGATCGTGCCGCCTGTCTTGCGGCCCGCGATCACGTCCATGAGCGTGGTCTTGCCGGCGCCGGAGGAGCCCATGAGTGCGGTCATCGTGCCAGGCTTCGCGAACCCAGACACGCCCTTGAGCAGGTCGATGCTCGTCGGCTGGTCCTTGGACGTGGCTTTCAACGGCACCGAGTAGTAAAGATCCCGGAACGCCAGCGTCACGGGCACAAAGTTCTTTCCAGCGACAGGCTCGATGATGACGGTGGCGTTGCCGTCGCGCTCCCTCGGTGGTGTACGCGGACTCATCATTGCGGATTTTGTTGTGGATGTGGTGCTGCTAGGGTGGATCAAAGGAGCGTCTCGCTCAAGCGCCGGGCGCTCGGGGCTCTCGAACCGTCGAAACTCCAAGACGTACGTCGCTGCAGCCATCAGCACTGCCGTGAGCGCGATCATGTACAGCACTCCGCCAAAGATCCATGCGTGTCCCGACGGCACGTCGTACAGCGAGAGCACGTACTCGCCGACCGAGTCCACCTGGAAGCGTCTGCAGTAGTCGATGTCCGCATAATCGCAAGCTGTAAACTCGGGCGAGTGGTACTGGTTCACCATCACGCCGCGGATGCACCACGACATGGGCGTGAACCAGTAGAGCCACACGAGGTACGCTGGGATCCGGTCCTCGGGGATCACAAAGCCCGCGAACGTGACGTTCACGAGCACGACGACGAGGGCGACGGGGATCGCGACTGTCGTGTTTGGTGACGCCGCGGTCAAGAAGTAAAAGCACGCGCCCATCGCGACGCTTGTGAGGAAGAACAGCAACTCGAACGTGATGTACGATGCCACGTTACTGGAAAAGCCGCACATCCAGTACAGCAAGCTGCCAAACACGACGCTCTCGACGATCGCGACGGGCACGCGACTCAACGCACTGGACACGACGAGCGACGACGTGCGATAGAAATTCGAGCGCCGCTGTTTGTAAAACACGTCGCGCGCAGCCATGAGCACGGGGATTTGCGAGATCTGGCCGAGCGAAATGAATAGCGTGGCGGAAAACGTGATCCCCATCATGATCTGGATCTTTATCGGCTCGATCTGGTAGAAAATGCTTGAGTACAGGAACCCCATGAGCACGATCATGACGGCTCGGCCCTTAATGGACGCGCTGTTGCGAGCCAGCAGCAGCATTTCGCGACGGAAAACGTGGTACGTGCTCTCCCAGTAGCTCTGGTGGAATTCTGGGACCACGTCCGTGAACGCGTGCGCATTCGCCAGGAATTCAGCGCTGTGGAGCTCATCGAGCGTGTCCAGAGTATCTCCATGAATGCTCGAGAGTTTGAAGATGCTGCCAAACTCGGCCGCTGTGCGCAGCGCCTCGGTCACGACACTGCTACGTCGCGCCTCGACTTCGTACTGCGATTGCTCGTCGGTGCCCATGTCGAGCAGGAAATCCGCGACGTCCCGAAGCGGTGGACAGATGAAGCCGAGGTCACCAAAGTAATTTGCGGCACCGTCACGCAGTCCGTGGTACATCACGTGACCTCCGTTCAGGAGCAACACGTCGTCAAAGAGCGCAAACACCTCGGGCGACGGCTGCGGCAGTGAGATCGCGATTGTTGTGCCAAAGGAAGCGGCGAGATTGCGCATCATGTTGACGATGTTGTATGTCGCCGCGCTATCCAAGCCGGTACTGATGTCGTCCATTAACAGCGCCAGTTTCGTGCCAAAGAGCATTCCCCCTGTGGTCGCGCGGCGGCGTTCGCCACCCGAGACACCACGCAGCATCGCGTCGCCGACCACAGTGCTTTTGCAATACTAGAGCCCGAGAAGCTCGAGCACGAGGGCAGGCAGCTGGTTCAGCAGCGCTGTCGTCATGTGCCGCGCGGCCATGCTTTCCACTGGCAGCAGGTCGTTTTTGAGCACGGACGCGGCGTGTTTGTTCAAGCCACTGCTGCAACACGCGTACGCAAACTCCATCGTTTCTTCTACAGTGAGGCTCGGATGATGGACGTCTTGCTGCGTGACATAGCTCACAAACTGCGGCAGGCGTTTGCGGATCAGATCGCAAAACGTATCGTTGTAAAAGATGTCGCCTTCGACCTTGATGCCGCTGCTCTTGACTGGGAAGCGTCTGCTGAGAATCTTCATGAGGCTCGATTTACCAGACTCCGGCTGCCCGAGTACGAGCGTCATCGATCCCGGTTTCAGCACACCAGAGATGTTGTGAAGGATGTATTTCTTCTCGGCGCGTGGCTTTGTGAACACACTTCGCACGCCGCTCTTGACGACGTTGACGAGCGTCGGGAGCTCAAAGGCAGCAGACGGAGCGGCTGAGGGTCGCTGCGCATCGCTGTCGGCGCCATTTGGCACGGGGACATCTACTGATATCGACAAGTTCCGGAAGCTCACTTCCAACTGCGGAAGCGCCCGACCAAGTGCAGTCCGCAGCTTCCGAGCAAGGTCACTGAACAACGTCTCGGGACCTCCATGCGGTACGAGCGACTTGATCACGCCTGCTGCTGCTGCAACGGGATCGTCCAACGACACGAGCGTCTTGCTCGAGAACCGCCGGTACGTCCGACTCGAGTGCATGCTGTCGCCGATGATGGCGTCCGTGCTGCTCATGGTGTTGGCTTTGAGCGAGGCCAGCATCACGAACGAATCGTTCTCGCGCGCCATGCGGGCTCTCTCCTTCTGTGCGATGCTACGATCGGATGGTAGCGAACTGGCGAATGCGGCAGCTCCACGGATTCCGTTGGCCATCGACGCCAAGTGATCCCATGGGGGGCAAAAGCCCACACACAGGCGTGGACGGAATCCGTTCGCATCTCCCTTTACGACTTCGACCAGCAAATCAGCAAATCACTTTTGCGTCCCCTTTTCCCCTGCTCATCGGCTGACTGACTGACTTTGGCGGAGATGGTGATGTGGGCTCAGGTGACAACAGCGCGAGGAACGTGGCGGGTGATGCCGCGCGCATGGCTGCAGGCGCAAGAGATGGAGAGAGAACGCGCGTCATCCCAGAAATCATTCGTGCTGCGTGTGGTCGGAAGAGCACGCACCGCAGACAGACAACCACGCGGTCTCGGTGCGTCCGTCCATCATGCGCACACACGCACAACGAAAAATTAAGAACCGCCGTAACTGCAGTCCAACGGACGGCCCCATATGCGTATGATCCGACTCAAGCGGATGAGCAGCAGGCGGCAGCATTGTCTTGAGAGCTGCCTGCAGGGAGACTTCTCCCCATCACAGTTTGGGTCGAGAACAGAATCTGATATCGATTGCTGGTGAAACTTTGAACGGTGTCGACCGAACGTTTGGTGCTAATTCGGAAGTATCAATCCAGTAATTTGCTGGTACCAAGCAAGTCGATGCTGCTAATTCCGAGGCGTCGAGCGTGTGACAGAGAAAGGCGCTGAGTTTGACGCTAGTACATAAAAAGGTATACTGGTGTACCAGAGTTGCATGCATTGCCTGGATTGCTGTGTTGCCTTCGATTCGGAGCCGCGCACACGCGCTGGAGCTCTGAGAGCACAGGATCGATGCTGGCCCTGAGACTGACACCAATGCACAAATTGCAGGCCCAGGATAGCGTGCTTTCCTTCGTTCACGGATTTGCGGGTCGAGTCTTCAGCCACGCGAACTGGAAGCTGTAGTCGGAGCTGAAATGCACAAGCGGCGTCTGCACGCTGAATACGACCCAGAGGATCGGCTTGGACTGCACAAACGCCCACTGCGTCGCGAGCACAAACGCGAGCTGTCGGATCGGAGAGATTTGGAGCCGGCGACGAAGCGCGACGCTGAGGCAAATAAACGACACGACTTCGAGGCAAGCATACCCAATACGTTTCTAAGGTTGTGCTCGAGCGTGGTGCTGTCCATGTCGCGCAGCTGGCCGTAGAAAACCCGGTTGGGGAGCTTAAAGACGGTCATTGCGTAGATGCCTACGCCATGTGACAATGAAGACAACGTGTCAAGAAGACCGCGATTGGGAAGAAAGATAAGCAGCATGCAGGACGATGTACAATACACGACGGGGATGATGACTTCCGTAAACTCCACGAGCAACAGGTACTCGGTCAAATGCAGCAACTGCAGCATCTTTTGCGCAACGAGCACCTTGTCGGATTCGCTCATGGCGTTGACAAAGTAGAGTGTTTTCAAGTCTTGCTCTGTGGCCGCTTTTCCGAGCTCGAGACTGCGGAAAGTGCTAGCAAATGAAGAACTATGTTGCCGTCGTTGACGATCTGACGGAGCCCTACTGCTCTTGGCGAGGCGCTGCGGTAAATTGTGGCTCGGCACAATAGTGTTTTGCGAGAATGAAGGTGCCTGCTCCGCTTCCTGGCCTTTTTGCTACAAACTTTGGGCTAAAGTCTCCGACACAACTGCAGCTTCGGGCCCAGATTGCAATCGAAAATGGGTTTCGAATCGAATTGCCAGGTTGGATCCCTGCAAGCATTTCTTGCTCTGAACGATGCACAAGACAAGATTCAGAGTACACCAGTCTTTGACTGTACTAGGTGTCTTCTGCTGCTGAGGCTCAGAAGTGCTACTTGACATGCGCACTTGTGTTCGCTGGATCACGTCGCGGAGCTCACGTAAGATCAGGTTGACATCGCGCAGCGACAGGCACGCCTGGAAGAAATCACAACCCACCAATGCGATCGTCGTGCTGGTCGAGGTCGAATTTTGCATGCAGTACGCGACGAAAAGCGCATGGAAGATCTCAACATTGAAGATGATCATCCCCGATTTAAAGTCCTCAAAGTGACGGAAAAGATAGCTCACACCGTTTTTCGCGACGATCTTCATAACCGGCAGTAGAAGCGCGAATGCGGTCTGCGACGATGGCGCCATCCGCACAAATGCGAAGTTGTATGCTGGATAAACGTACGTCAAGCAGAGTTGCATGACCACAACAAACATGCAATTCCACAGGTCTGCGCGCAACTTTCGGTTGCGGCGAAAGTATTTACCCCAGACAGCAGTGACCGCGATGACCAAGAGCGTGCAACAACCGGGAGATCCGAGCGCAGACAAAAATGGAAGCGGGTACCCGATCCACCAGGCGAGCGCGATGGCAATCCCCGTTGCGCCACTGGACGCGAATATCGATACAAGATGGTTCTGGGTCGGACGCACCGGAAGCTCAGGGATCAGGAATCGGCATTGCTCGAGCACAGTAAAGTTTATCGTCCACGTCGTGAGAAACACACGGACCATAACGTGTGACTGTGTGCAAGCCCGCGCTCCGGGGATTTGAGTGGTATGAGATCGACCATTATCACGGCTAGAAGACAAGGTATTGGCGCGAACATGATCATGAGCAGCGCTTTCCACAAATTCGTACTCCGAGTATACATCTGGAGATTGTAGAGTCGCTCGACCGAGTATTCCCGTGAAGCTCGACTTGAAGCGCCCCCCACAAGTGGATGATTTGCCTTCCAAGCATACGCAGCGCTTCCACAGCTACTGGGTTTGGATTCAAAGGCGTGCGTATGGCCCAGAAGCCCTCTTTTGCTGTTCTTCTTCGGATTCCACGAGTGCACCAGCGTATGCCAGTTTGCGCGTTTTTGATCGTCGGTGGCCTAATGGTAGCTAAGAATAAAACAAAACTGCTGAAAAGTGCGGCTAAAATCATCACCAGAGGAAAAAACCCTCTGGTAACGATTTTAGTTACATTTCTACGGGTGACAACTCTAGTCAGACGTCTGGCTGACCTTGTTTCCGTCATTGTTTTGTGTGTCAAGGAAGCGACCACACAAGGTAGCAATTTGCCAACACGACAGCAGCAATGAGATGTAAATGCTGGCGCCGAATGCGGGTTTTCGCGCGTGTACAGGCTCGAGCGATCGCGAAACTCTTCGAGCTCAGACTTGTCCGATACACGAAGGTTTCTTTGTGCTCCCTTAGAAGAAAGGAGTTTTCATTTGACATGCAAGCGGCCAAACACCTTTGAAAAGAAAAAAAGGTGTCTCCCAGCCGCACTTTTGCCCAGAAACGCCTTCGTCAGAAGCAGCGTTAATCAAAACATTAAGCTGCGAAATTCATTCAAGTTTAGGGAAATCAATTGTGTCCTGCGTGCTTTTGATGCAGCCACGCGAATTTGAACGTGTAGTCCACACCGAAGTGGTCCAGCGATGCCTGCAGCGAGAACACGACCCAGAGAATCAGTTTCCACTGGATTTGCTGCCGCTGGGACTCCAGCACAAACGCGAGTTGTCGGAGAGACGATATCCGCAGCTTATGGCGCAGCACGAGGCTCATTGTAATCAGCGATATGGCTTCAAGTAGCGCATAGAGCAGCACGCTCCCGATTTTCTTTCGCAACGTTGCTTCATCGATTTCGCGCAGTTGCGCATAGTACACTCGGTTTGGCAGATGGTACGCAGTGCCGGGATAGACGCCTAGGCCACAAAGCACAACGTGAGAAAGAGACTTATTAAACCGCAAGTTAGCTCACAACTCCGCGATCACGCCATGGGAGACTCACAGTAGATGATTGGGATCATGACTTCGACAAACTCGATCAGCAGCAGGAACTCGATCCAATAAAGTAGGCGGAGAACCTGATGCACATACTTCACGTTAGGTGGCTCGATCGCTGAAACAGCATCTGTCCTGGCGTGGCCGACGTGCTCACGCGCTATAAGGGACACTGGGATTCCAAGACGCGGTTGCATCGCGAAGCGTTGGCGCGTCGACAGCATGCGCATCGACGAAACCCGCTGCGGAGGAGGCTTGCTGATCTGCTTTGCCTTGTGCTCGCTCACTTCCGAGTCTGCTGTCGATTCGTTTGAACGCATTGGCTGCACCAGGTCGCGCGGACTCGGCGGCACGGATTTGCGGTCGGCTTGTCTCGAGATGGCTCTGGGAGTAGTTAAGGCGCCAGCGCTCGCGCTGTGAACGAAACCAGCGAGACGTGGATTCGTATCTGGATGGATGCGAGTCAGCTTTCTGCGGGTCTCGTGAGATCGTACGCGAATGCCGTTGTTCTGTAAGAGCGACGGATCTCGCTTGAGAAGCGCGATGACTTCGTCAATGAAGTTGGGTTTGCCTCCTTCTTCTTCGCCGGTACCTGTTCGATCGTCGTCGGGATTGACACCAACATTCGCGTGGAACACTTGAGTCGTATTCGTTTCACACTCGGTGATGGCGTGGAAGACTTTGCGGATCGATAGCACCGCGAAAACGAAATCCATGAGCGTGAGAACCACAGTTGTGTGGAGCGACGTGGAGCTCTGCAAGCAATTGACAACGAACAATGCGTGGAAAACATCGACGGTGAACTCTGGCTTGGCGTCTTCCAGTTCCAGCAGCAGATAGCTCATCGAGTTCTTCGCGCACAGCTTAATCACAGGGAGCAAGAATGCACACGCGACCTGAGGAGCGCCCGAGAGCTGCTTGAACAAAAACGTGTACGCCGGGTACACGCATGTCAGCACCATCTGCAAGTTGACAACGTACGTGAACAGATTAAACTGACGCTGTATGGCAGCGCTCCCCTTGAAATATTTGCCCCAGACGACTCCAAAGCCAACCGAAAGCGAGAATACCCAGCCAGGCATGATCGTCACCGTGTAGAATGGCGCTGGGAACCCGATCACATGCGCGATCCACAGCGCGTTGGCGACAGTCCCAGCCGTGACAACGAGCGAGACGAGAAACACTTGCGCAGCGCTCATGGGCAAGTGGACGACAAAGTGGCGACACTGGTCCAAGATCGTGTATGACACGTACCACGCGACGAATGTGGCTCGAATCCAAAACATGTGACTGTGCTCAATGCCAGCCCCTGGCGGCGCGAGGGGAATCATATCAGCGACCACGAGAGCGGCAACACAAGGGAGAGGTGTCGCGATCGCCACGGCGAGTGCTCGGAAGAAGCTGGTGTTGTCCATGAATGCCTTGAGGTCGTGGAGCTTCTCGACCGAGTACATTCCTTGACGCTCGACATGGAGGGCTTCCCAGCGGTGACTGAAGCGCTTCCAGTGCTTGGTGGTGCTGGCTTTGAGCGCTACTCGAGACACACACGTGACCATCTTTGCTGTAACACCAAAGACGTCTTCTGAATGACAAGGAGTCGGAACATGCACCGGTTGTGAGTATTTTGGTCATTTGAGAGGAGTCAGGCGCTGGTGGTTGCCCACTGGATGAAGGCGCTGGGGGCCAGTTGTGCGGAATGGCGAGGTCTCCGACCAGCGACTCGATCGCATGCACTTTATTTGTGGCGAATGCTCCGATAACATGTCTGTCTGCCGGTGCGATCATGAAGAAACGACAGAAGTGTCAAGCAGTTGCGATTTGGAAGACTACATTCAGACGCCCCACTATTCTGTCGAGTCGTATCGGGCCATTAATTAGCTCTGCTCGGAGCCAGTCAAAATCTAGCCGCGTGTGTTTGAATGCGCTACGCCAACTTTAAACTGCAAACATTCTACCTCACTCACCGCCACTACCACTAGACTGCTGCGGCGCGTCTTTCAGCCATGCGAACTTGAAGGTAAAATCGACCCCGAAATGCAGCACTGATGTCTGCAGCGAAAAGACGACCCAGAGAATGAGCTTCGCCTGTACGTTCTCCCACTGGGTCTCGAGCACAAACGCGAGTTGCCGGATCGTGGATACGTGCAACCGTCGCTGCAGCATCGCGATCATGCACAATAACGTGAACCCCTCAAGTAGGGCGTAGAGCATGATGAGTGAGAGGTAATGGCGAAGCGTATCTGCGTCGACCCCCTCGAGCTGGGAGTAATACGGCTTGTTTGGACCAACGAAGGCCGCTACCATGTAGACACCTGCAAATGCATCATACCGCCCACGATGAAGTCAGCGTCATAACACTGAACAGTTCCAAATAGGATCCACGAAAAAGCAGACTTACAATAGACCATGGGGATGATCACCTCCGTGAACTCGACCAGCAAAACGAACTCTGCCCAAAACAGCATCCCCAGGACATGCTGGACGAAGCGCAAGCGGGTTGCTTCATCAAGCGCCAGGGCCAGGTGTGTACCTTCTTCGGAGAGATGGCGACGCTGTTTCGCGATCTTTGAGCGCATCGAACAAAGAGGTAGCCGGGAGGAGATCTC
>JAADVP010000225.1:0-29811 GCA_023335675.1 Globisporangium solare | reverse complement strand
GTAGGAAGAGCCCCAAGGGGGACCAAGGACTAGCGACGAAGTAGTTGAGTTTTTTCTTAAACAGTTTTCTCAATCTCACTTCTCAATTTACCCTCTCCTACACAAGCCTCCTTACACCCTTCGAAAACAACAAAAGTCAATGACCAGCTGAGAAGCTTCGCGCAGCCATTTCGTGGCACTACTCCACTCCAGGAATGCTAGCTGGTGGGCATCCGCACAACAAGTGGAGCGTTAAAGAAATGTCATACCTGAGTGTGATCGAAGTTCTGAGTGATTCTTTCTCGTGGGCCGGAAAATTGGGAATGACACAGAGCACCGTGCACGTTTGCGGAATAGATGTCGACCCCTGAATGCCAATCATCTCTCCTAGTATATCTCTATCCCTTTGCAATTCCGTGCTCAGTATTATGGTGCACGCCATCCCTCCAGGCCTCGAGGTTGACGCTTTCGCATTCACGAGTGCTAAAATACTCACATGCGAAATATTCTCTAGGTGTATGAATGTTTAACTAATCACAATGAATCGGGATATTTTGGACCAATCATGTCGCTATTGCCCGGGTAGAGCTTTTTTGTGTCATTTTCGAACAATATTGTAATCTATTTGCTGTGCTTGGATCTGCAATAATGTGACCAAATTGTGATTTTTTCTTACGATCTGATGCAGCATTGGGTGTGTGTTTGGATACACGATATTTTCAAATGGCATTTGGCCACATATTGCTGTTAAAATTGTACTATGCACCTAAATGTTATTCCCCAAAAAACCACTTTAGTCGACCTCGCAAATAGAAACTCTTTGCAATCGATGACGCATTTGGTGCAAATGAACACTTGCAGTTTCTAATTGTATCTCTTGCGCGTCGTCAACATGAAACCGCCGAAGTGTCTGTCTTGAGACCATCACTCGTGCTACTTCACACCGCTACTTTTCATGTACAAAAAAAGCTCTACTGTAGCCATTTTTGACTTGCGAAGAGCTCCTATTGCCAGCTGCCACGACGCCAATCATGCACACTCTGCTGCCAACCGCGCAGCGCCATGGGAGCCGCAAGCCCACGGCAGCAGCAGCAGCGCCACGCCACATGCCGCCCCCAGACGTATCGCCGCCACCTCCCACCAGCCACTCGATCAGCGAGCCCTGCGAGCCGAGCAATAATCCCCCGACTGCCGATCGCCACCAAGCGATCCTGGCGTCTTTAGCAACCGGGACTGGACATGGCCTCAACGTGAGCGCGACGTACCTGCGCGCAACATTTGGCGGCGCGTCGGCGTACTATTCGCTCTGGTTGGGCCAGCCATGCTCGTCGGCCGTCGTGGTGTACCTGATGTTCACGATGGACTCGTTCCGGTCGATGAAAGTGTCGTCGGACCGCATCTGCTTCACACCCGAGAACCACCACGTCCCGCAGCTCGTGCGCATCGACGTCATGGACCGCCACTCGCACTCGAGTGTTATCTCGCACCGCATATTCAGTCTCGACAAGAGCTACGACCGCATCTCAACGCCGAGTGTCGTCGTCAAGACCGACTGGTGTGGCATCGGGTCCCTGCTGACGTTCGGCGGCGCCATGAGCAAGCGGAGAGCGGCAGCCGTGGGATCAAAGCTCACTCGCATCGACTTGCACAAAGCAATCCCGACGCTCCCGAACTGCAGCGCTCCAGGCACATCGTTCCGCGTCGTCGACTCTGGGGGCGGGCAGCACTCGGGAGACCACTCATCGTGGTTCGTGAGCCACATGGCGTCGGGCCACAACTTTTCGCTCGCGGTCGTGCTGCACCAAAACACGATGCTCTGCTTCTCCTGGGGATTGAACGCCCATGGCGAGCTGGGGCTCGGCTCGACGACATCATTCCCAGAGCCGCAGCTGATCACGTCGCTGCCGATGCAGGTCCACGGCGAGTAGCTCGGCGTGCTCGCAGTCTCGTGTGGCAAGCACCACGTCGCGCTGGTCACGACCCAGGCCAAGCTGTTCACGTGGGGCAACAACAAGTACGGCCAGCTCGGCCACAACGACTACACGAACCGCGTGGTGCCCCAGGAAGTGCACTTCGCGTCCGCGCTCGCGACGCTCGCGTCGCACCAGCGCGCGCTACGGATCAAGCACACGATCCTCGAGCGCGGCGGAGGCGGCACCAACGTCACGCACGTAGCGCGCGGCGCGTTCCACACGCTCTTCGTGACCCACCAGCAGAACATCCTCGCGATGGGGTACAACCAGGCAGGTCAACTTGGCATCGGCCACCGTCTGCAGCACCTCAAAGGCTTGCGCAGTTGCGTCCCGATCGCCATCGAGACGCTGCGCGACCGCAGTGTGCTCGACGTCGCCGCGGGCCAAAACCACTCGGCGTGCGTGCTCAGCAACGGCGACGTGTACGTCTGGGGCTGCGGCGACGACGGACGACTCGGGGTCGGCACGCGCGATTGCGAGATGCAGCCTGTCGCGGTCTCGAGCCTCAAGACCGCTGGCGTGAAAGCTCGAAGCGTGCGCTGTGGTGCGCACCACACGGCGGTTGTCTCGGGCTGCGACCTGCTGTATGCGCGGGGCGCGAACGAGTTCGGGCAGCTCGGTTGCGGCGACAAGGTTCCGCGGCTCAAGCCGTGCCTCATGAGTTTCCCGCGTTTGTCACCGACGGCGTCGCGGACATCTCTCTCGGCGAGTTCCACTCGGCGTGCGCGACCCACCGCGACGATGCCTTCGTCTGGGGACTCGACCTGAGCGGCGAGAGCGCGCAGATCGACCAGCGCAGCACGCCCCAGCGCGTGCTGCTCAACGAGGACGACAAAGACGCTGATATGGGCAATGGGACCGGCGAGCGCGCGCGAAAAGTGGCCTGTGGCTGGGCACACACCAACATTGTCACCCACGCGCGCCCCGACTCCGTGATGGACGGAGCCCAATCGTCCGAGTCGGCATCGCATGGCAACCATTTCCACCGCAACCTCGAGAACAAGCAGTTTGTGCGTCGTCGAGACGAAGCAGCGCGGTGGCGCGCGCATGCAGCGCCATGGGGGCTCCCCGCGTATCCGCAGCAGTACGACACTCAGCGGCGTGGCGGCATGTGGAAACGCGGCACACATAGCACGCCAGCAGCTAGAACAAGGACGGTCGTGACTTTGCCGGCCGCGAAAGCGCCATTGAACCCGCCAGCCGAGGACGATGGACGCAGGGTTCTGGCGGGCGCGTTTGTGGCACAGTGCGTCGGTTGCGCGCTGCAACGCGTCGTGGCAAGAAAAGCACGCGCGAGGCGCCATGACGACGGCAACAACAGGTACGGGGGACGCTGACAGGATCGAGAGCGAGGGGTAGACACAAATGCCTGGGAGAGAGCTGACTTTTGACTCTGTGTTGTGTAGGCTCATGGCATCGCCACACAGCATGCGTCTACGCAAGCGAGACGACGAACAGCGCGGTCAACATGACGACAAGCACGCAGCAGTGCGCGGCATTTTCTACCAGAACGCGCTGCAGCCACCGCCAGCACTGCCGCCGTCGTCGACGATCGCATTGCGGCAACTCGCGGCCGAGGCGAGTGCCACATGCAGCGCTCGCATGCGCCACTCGCAGCAGTCACCGAGCGCAGCGGTTTGGTCTCCGGCGCAGCGATTAAGCGCGCACTTCGCAGCCTTGCGACCGACGCGACCGCAGTCCTGTTCGCCGTCTCACCGCCCAGCACTGTCGTCTCTGGCGCCATCATCTCCGAGTGGCTTCAGAGAAGAACCCCGGCAGCTGCTCCCGAGCACCACCTCAGCGCCTGTATCGGAAACTCGGGCGGCAACGGCGTGTGCCGAGTGGACACTTGGGCGCCCTCGCACGCCAACCAAGGCCGCGATGCGCGTGACCGAGCGTGTGCTGCACCAGCCATCCTTCTCGCTCCTCGCAGCCTTGCGCGTACCCGCAGCGCGAGCCGCCGTAGACAAGGCTCTCGACTCACCGTCTCACGCGCGTTTGAACCGCCACCAGGGTCTAAATTAACGCCTCCCTCAGTCAAACCCTACAAACTGGGTTTTTTGTGAAACCTCTCGCTTGTCGTTTCCTTCCACAAGTAGTAGTAGCAGGTAGCTGTTGATGGGCCGAGAGAGCCACGGCAGTAGCAGCGGCACAAGAGCATGGCAGATGCCTCTCGCGCGAGGGCCATCAGGCCCGGAGCCATCCCCCTGCGTAACCACGTCAAGAGCGGCCAGCTGCATTCGAAAGTGTCAGCGCCAGTGAAACCGCGCCCGCCACCTCCGATTCACACCAGTGTACCCGCAGCGTCTCGTTCGTCTTCCGCAGCCGCGACCATTTTGCCCAAGATCGATCGACGCGGCGAGCAGCTCCACAGCGCCAACAACAGCAGCAGCAGCAATAACACTGTCAACAACTCGTCGCTGGCGATGGCGATTTCGCCCCAGGCCTGAGTGCTGGTGCCTCCTCCGTCCGTGCCGCTGCCGTTCCGGAGATCGTCGCTGTCTGGTAGCGGCAGATCGGACGGTGCCGACGCCGGCGAAACGCCGCCGACCACGCGCAGCGAGATCCTCGAGGGTCCGTCGGCGTCGAAGGCTGCGTGGTGCACGCCGCGAAGCCCCACGACGTCGCACCTAGAAGCGTTTTTCGCCGCGCGTTCGTCACGCGAAGAGCTCGATGCGCCACGGACTCAGCGCGAAGACGACGACGACACGCTGTCGCCATCAGGGCCGATGCCGACGCCAGCGCGGTTGCAGTCGGTGGAGAAGAGTCTGCGCGCGAGCGACAAGCGCTACCGCATCGATCTCGACGCGCTGCTCGCGAACAATCAACGGTTCTTCGACATCACGGCGACCGCGAACCAGCACTTGGAGAGCATCCACGACGAGCTGCCGCAGCTTTCCTCGACTTCCGACAAGACCGCGTACGTGTTTTCTCCTCTTTGTGTTTTCCACATGAACCATTGTTGTCGGACGCGACCGCCCACTTTGCTTTTGCCCGGAGCAGGTCAGCGCTGACGGATCTTGCCAAGGACATTGCGACTCTGCACGAGCAGCAAGAGCTCTTCAAGGACAACATGTGCGTTGTGGCTTGACACTCGCCGTTCTCCATTTCCACACGATTCACCTTTTCTCCCGTCTAACAGGCTGCAGCAACTGGATCAGGTGTTCAACCAAGGCACGGACGAGAAACTCGCGTTCGTGGACGCGCACGAAGCCGAGAAAGCGCAGCTCCACGACGCGCACGCGCAGGAACTGCAGAATCTGGACGCCCAGTATCGTGCACAGCTTGCCGCGCTCGAGCAAAAGTGCAACAACATGGAGGCGACGTGTTTGAACGAGATCCGAGCGCTCCAGGCATCGTCGGCCGCGGAGCTCGCAGCGACGCGTGACAAAGCAGCGACGGAGCTGGCGCAGCTCAACGAGTCTTCGCGCGCCGAGAAAGACGCCATGGAAGACGCGCTGCAGCTCCAGATCCGCACGCTGCAAGCCGAGAAAGCATCCGAACTCGAGGAGCTCCGATGCGCCTCCAGCGCAGCATACGAGGCACTTCGAGCGAGCTCCGAGTCTGAGTTCAACGAGCTCGCGCAGACTTCGAAAGCGCGCTACGAGGATCTGCAACGCAAGAGCAGCGAGACGCTCGATGCAGTGCGCGCGAAGGCGACGTCCGAGTTTGCCGAGGCCACGGATCAGTTGAAACGGGAGCTCGAGGCACTGCAGCAGTCCAAGGACAGCGAGTTGGCGCGTCTGTGCGCCGAGTACCTGAGCGAAACGACTCGGTTGGTCCAGGAATCGGCTGATGCGATGGCAAAGCTGCAGCAGGAACACAAAGATCAGGTCTCGAGACTAGAGACCGAACGGACGGAGGAGACTGCGGCGCTGCAGAGTGCCTTGGAGACGCTCCACGACACGCTGAACTCAGAGATCCGGACGCTCAAGCAGCAGCACGTAAGCGAGAACGAGGCCATGCGCGCCGCCACCGAGCAAACCGTGCGCGCGTTGAAAAGCGCTCATGCCAACCAACTCCACGAGATGGAGGCGACAGTTTCGCTCCAGCTCTCGGAAACCATCGCGTCGTACGAGGCCACAATCTCGTCCACGGCGGCGCAGCATGCTGCCGAGCTTGTCCGTACGAACGAGGACAACGCGGCGAGTCTCGCAGCACTCGTGTCGAAGCACGAGACCGAGCTGACGGGGCTGAGGGACGAGAGCAAGCGCGAGAAGGATCGCGTCGCGCTCGCGTACGAGACGAAGCTCGCGGAGCTTACAAAGGCCCGCAAAGCGCAGCTCGAGAGCGCGCTGAGGGCCCATGACGCGACGCTCGCGCAGCTCCGCGACACACACAACGCGAACGTGTTGCGGCTCGAGGCCGCGATACGCGAGCAGGACACAAAGTTTGTGGACACAGCCGCGCGCCACGAGACCGAGATCGCGCAGCGAGACACGCAGCTTCAAGACCTGCAGTCGCGACTTGACGCGCTCACAGCGACGCACGAGCAGCACGTGGACGTGAGTGCGCAGCTCATGGCACGGAAGCACATGGAAATATGCGAGCACGAGGCTCGCATGCTCGCTGTGCAGAAGGAGCTCGCGTATGAACGCGACGTTCTGGAAACGACGCGCAAACAGCTGGCGGCAGCGAGCGACGATCGCGTGGTCAAGGCCAACACGATCCTCGAGCTCACGTTCGTGATCAAGAGCCGCGACAACGAGGTCGAGCGGCTCCGGACCGCGCTCTTGGACTCGATCCCGAGCGTGAACCAGAAGACCGAGATCCTCGAACTCACGGCCGAGTCGCTCTCGACCAAGGCCAAGGAGCTCGAGGACACCAAGGCCGCGCTGCGCAAGGAGTCGGGGCGGCTCTCGCGCGTCGAGGAGTCGATGCACCACAAGGACGAGATCCTCGAGGACACCGAGATGAAGATCGAGAGCATGCACCTCAACATGGACAACCTGCGACTTGAGATGAAGCGCATGCAAATGGACATGACGTTGCAGCTGCAGCACACCGAGGGCGAGATGGCGCTCAAGAACGGCGAGATCAGCCGCTTGTACGCCGCGCAGAGCGAGCTCAAGTACAAGAACGACTTCCATCAGCGCACGATCGACCGTCTCGAGGACACGCTCGCGCGCACGCAGCGGCAGTGCGACGACGCCGAGCGCCGCGTCGCGCTCCTGAGGCTCGAGGCCACGCAATTTGCCGACGACGCGCGAACGACGCGCGAGGAGCTACTCGCAAAGGAGCAGGAGCTGCTCGTTCTCACAAACGACAGACACATGCTCAGTCACGACAAGCAGCGCATCCAGATCCAGTTGAACAACGCCACGCAGGCGCTGCAGCGGTCCCGCGAGCAGCGCGAGCAGCAGTGGATGTACTGCGAAGAGCACCGCGTGCGTTTCCTGCGCGTGCTCGAGGAGACGTCAGCGGAGAAGGACGAGCGGCTGCGCGCCGAGAAGCACGTGCTGTGCCTCGAGCTCGCAGCGACCAGGGACCAAATGCGCCATCTCGAAGGCGTCGAAGCACGGTTGCAAGCTAGTCAAAGCGAGAATGTCGCTCAGCAGCTCGAGTTGCAAGCGCTGGAGGCGCGATTGCAAGCGAGCATGACGCAATGCAGCGACTTGGAGACGCGCATCGCCGAGACGCAGCAGCACATCGACGAGCTCCAGACGACGATCGACGAAAAGGAGCACGCGCTCGCGTGCACTCATGACAAGATGCACGTCGAGCGGGACACGGCGTAGCGCAGCCTCGCGGCATTGACTGCGAGTCTCGACGAGCTCACGGCGCAGAAAGCGCACTTAAGCGGCGAGAAAGACGCGCTTCAGCACGACCGTGGAGACCTGAGCAACCGCAATCGTGAGCTTCAGCACGAGCTCGAGCACTCGCACACACTCAAAGACGGGCTCACCGAAGCGCTCGATGGCGAACGCAGGCAGAGTGGCGACCTTCGACAAGAGCTCAGTGGCAAGCGCATGCAGATCAACGAGCTCCAGCAAGAGCTTTACAGCGCGCGTGCTCAGAACAACGAGCTCCAGCATCAGGTCGAGGATAGACGCAAGCAGAATGACGAGCTGACACGCGTGCTCTCGGGGGAGAAGCTCGACGCGGTCGCGAAGATCGACAGTATGCTGTTGGAGCTACACACCGCGACGCGCGCATTTGAATCGCAGTCGCAGGACGCCGCAGCCAAACTCGAGAGCGCGGAGGCCGCGCTGCAGCAGCTGCAGCACGAGCATGTCCAGACGCTCGAGCGCGAAGCGGATCTGACGATGCAAGCGCAAGAGCACAAAGCCCAGATTGCGGCGCTCACGGCGGCAAACGAAGCGCTGCAAGCGCACCGCGACAACCTGCATGTCGAGGTTCGTGACCTGGAGCAAGCGTTTCGCGACGAGTCGAGTCTGCATCTGCAGCACGTGAAGGACGCCGAGCAAGAGCTGCAGTTGAAAAGCGACGCGCTCACAACCTTGGCCGTCGACATGGAGACCCAGCGACGCAGTCATGCTGACACACTCGCTGCGTTGCAAGCCGAGATGGCAGAGAAATGCCGCCTTCACGCCGTCGAACTCGCGCTGACGCAGGCAGTGCTGGGGGCCGAGCACGACGCGCAACGCTCTGCGTTCAACGAATCGCGCGCTGCTCAGACACAAGCGCTCTTGGACTCGTTTGCTCGGGACAAACAAGTTCTCGAGCGATCGTTTGCGACGCAACTGGAGCAGCATCGCGTGGGTCTCAGCGGCGCGGAATTGGCGCACCAGCAGTTTGTCGATGACTGTTTCCGAAAGCTGAACGAGGCCGAGAACGCGAAGACCCAGCTCTTGCGCGACCACGAGAGCGCGCTTGAGATGCTCACGCGCGACCACGAGGCTGCGCTCGCAGCACAACAAGCCATGTACAAAGAGCGGATCCGATGCCAGGAGCGCTACCATGCCGCTGCGCTCGAGACAATGACGGCAACGCATCGTGAACAGCTTTACACCGTGAAGCAAGACCACGAAGCGCTTTTGCGCGACTTTGAAGCCAAACTGGCGCTTGCTGACACCACAGCGCGCGTCGTCGCGCAGGGACACACAGACGAAGTCGCTGCAATGGACGCTGCGCATACGGCGCAGCTGGAAACACGCGCGCATGAAGCCGAGGCGGCCACGATGCTGCTCAAGCAGGAGTGCGACAACAAGACCCGCGCATTGACCGAGGAGCTGCAGCGAGACGCCGAGATGAGCCGCCTTCGCGTGGCTGAGGAGCATCTGCGGAAGCTGGAAGAAGTCGTCGAGAACGCGCGCGTGAACGAGCAGCAGCAGCGACGAACGCTCGACGGCACACAAGCCGCGCTCGGCGACAAAACGCAGCGCCTGGACGTCGCGTTGCAGCAATTGGCGCAGTGCGAGGACCAGATCCGGGACCTGCAGCGCACGACTGAGACCAGCGAGAGCATGTTGCGCGATGCAGAGCAGCTCATCATTGCGCGTACATCGACGATCGACTCGCTGCGCAGAGGTGCGTTGTGTGTGTTGTCTTCTTGTGTGTGTTTCCTCTGTCATCTGGGATAGCTGGCGCGTTTCGTATGCCCATAACAGAGCTCGCCGAGCTGCACGAAGCGACTGACGCCACGTCGTCGGAACTGAGCGCCGAAGAGTGTCTCACACGGCTGCGGCAGCAGCTCGATGCGCATCTCTGGACGCGCTACCGTCTCGATCACGCGCAGGTTCCCGGGCTCGTGTACGCGACCGAGGCCGATGTCGTCGAGTGTCTGCAGCAGTTCGTGCGCATGCGATGCGCGCGACTCCAGCGCCACGGTGCCGACGAGCAAGGAGACAAGAAGAGCGAGACGCGCTTGGACGCTGCCTTGGTGCTCAGCGTTGACGACGTGTGCATGCGCGCACGGGACTACGATGACCTGCTCGCGATTCAAGCCGACTACGACGTCGTGGCGTCGACGTACGGCAACCTGTTCCAGGATGCTGCTTCGTCGGCATCGACCGACAAAGTGTCCTCCTCGGACGTTGTGCAAGCTTTGACCGAGTTTGCGCAGCTCATCGAGCGCATCGAGGAGCTTTTTCGTCTCCATCGAGAGAGTGGAGAGAGCGCACAGTCACGGCATACGGCGTCCAGCTTGCTGCTGAAGCTGGAGAGCTACGCAGCAGTTCTCGCCAAGCTGGGGCTCGTGGACGCCGAAGACCCACACGCACGCGGCGACGAGATCCTTGAGACGCGCAGACAGCATGACGCGCTTTTGCAGCACGCCACGACACTGTCGGACTCGGGAGAGACGATGCTGCAACTTCCCAGCGTCGAGGATATTGGCGCTCTCCTGACACAGGCCCACGACGTGCTCGCGTTTGCGCGCGGCGCCATCACATGCGAACTCGGAGAATGCCACACGCTAGCGGATCTAAAGACCCTCGTGGCAGAGCTGACGTACCTTTGGACAGTGTGTGATACGCACACAGTAACACAAGACGCAAGTCTCCTGGAGCCTCACGACCCCGAAAGCGGCGGCGCGCCAGTGGTTGCAAAGAGCGCCGAGATCGTGCGCTTCGTGGAAAACTCGACGCGTTTCATCGCTGGTTGCCAAGCTGTGCTGCAACGCAGTCCGTTCGACCCGTCGACATGCTCCACAGACGAGCTCTTGCAGCAGATTCAGCAACTTGTTCGTGCGGTGGACCATTCAACGCATTTCGTTGCAAACTGTCGAGCTGCGCTTCGTCTGGATCGCTCGAACAGCGAGGGCTTGGTATCGGATTCGCCGCCATCGACAGACGAGGTCTTGCAGTGCGTCTAGGAGCTCATGGCGGTGCTGGACCGCTTTGACGCATTCCAGTCGCTTCCGATGGCGCTCTTCAACAGCGACAATGTCGGCGGCGACGACATATCGGCGCATTCGTCGACGACTGACACTGGTTCAACTGCGCTGGCTTCGATCCAGCGCAAGGTCGGGGTCGTGCGCACGTTCCTCGACGAGCTTCAGCTCATGACCGACTTTGCGCAGAGCGTCCTCGACGAAGATAGCGACGAGACAGCGAGCACCGACGCGTTCGGGAGCACTTCCACGAGCAACAGCAATAGCAGTAGTCGCGAGAGTCTTCAGGGAGGGTTCCGGGGTGCGCTCACTCGGACGCCTACGCTGACATCAATGGGCTTCGGTGGCGGCAACGAAGACGGCGAGAGACCAACAAACCTGGAGATCGACGTGCCAGACCCAGTGAACGACCTCGAACTCGAACTGCAGCAGCGTGATGGCGACATGGCGAGCGGCTTTGCCTCCGATGCCGAGTTCCTAGGGGAAGACAACGACAAGGACGATGACTTGGTTGCTGGGCTGACTCTGCCATTCAAAGCCCATAGGAAGGCACCTCCTCCATCGTCGCCGCTCGCAGACTCGCTTGTCGACATCTCGCTCGTGATGAACGATCACCACCGCATCCTCTCGGAGGCCGCGCACTGGGTCCACAAAACCGCGCGGCTGCGCAGACGCAGTCTCTCAGACCGCGTTCAGCAAAAGCAGCAGCAGCCTCGAGACCTGGGCTCCGAGACCTGTCGCTTGGTGCGAGAGCACTGCGCAGTACTGTCGCTCGCGAAGAAGCTCTTCAAGCTCAAGGACCCGCGACACGATCTCTCGACGCTACTCGAGTGCCTCGCTATCTTGAAGCGACTCACGACGCGGCTGCCAGTCTTCCAGCAGGACGGGAACTGTCTCCAGTCCCATGCGATGCCGCCGAGTGACTCGAGCGAGAGTTTGCTGCGCAACAGCAGCAGCACAACGTCGTCGACGTCATCTCTGGCTGGTGGCGGCAATCGGAACGATGCGTCGGCGCTACAGCCGTCCTTGTCCATTTTCGCGTGTCTCGAAGATATTGCGCGCCATTTACAGGATTACGACTTTTTCCTGCAGCAAATGCAGACAAACCGCGACAAGCAGTGGCTTGCCGACCCTAGCAACAGCGTCAGCAACAGCAGCACGAGCAGCCTGGCGTTGTTCGTACCAAACATCGAGATCCTCACGCGCGACGTGACTGTGCGCTCGGAGCTTCTCGCGACGACAGCGCAATCGCTCGCACTCCAGGACCCGGGCATCGAGCTTCCGCAACTGTGTGAGCGGATTCAGACACTCGTCGCACAATGTGCGCGTCTCGATCCCTGGAAGACAAGCGAATCCACGGACGATCTGCGCGAGGAAGCTGAATCTGTTGATGACATGGAGCTGGACAATGACGCGGTACCGGATTCGATAAATTCGGAAAGCAGCGAGAGAGCTCCGCGTTACTTTGCTGAGCGCAGCAAAGTCGTATGCGGCAGGTTTGGACGATATCGAGCGCGAGATGACGGCGTACACTTCGTTCATCGACTGGCTGCGACGCGCGCTGCCGTCCTCGCAGTCGGTCGAGTCCGTTGACGAGCTACAGCTGCGTACACAGTCGGTGCTCGATCAATTGGAGCATTTCGCGAATGAAAACGTCCAACTTCGCGAACAGGTGGCCGCGGATCATGCCGAGAAAGAGCAGCAAAGGCAGCAACAGGCGCAAGAAGATGCGCTCCTCGTAACGCATGGTGTCCACGTGGCCGTAGCAGAGTCAACTGCTTCTTTGGATGCGTCCATGAAGGACGGGAACGGTGCACCGTCACCTCGGACCAGGTCCAGAATCGCGGTCTTTGAGCAGCTACTGAGCGAGCAACAGCGACTGGCGACGAAAGCGAGCGCCATCGACGCGAGCACGTCCTTGGAGACGGCGTATCTCGTCGCGCATGGGCTCCTCCCTGCTCTCGCTCGCGACGCTGTGGCACGTGGACAACTAGAAGAACATACTGGAGATGAACACGACAACGACGACCCGCAGCTGACGGCGCAGATGCGGATTCAAATCTACACGCAGCTGCTGCAGCGCCTGGAGGAGCGAACGACGGCGCATCAACATCTTGAGGAAGCGCATCAGAAACTCAACGTGGCACTCGAAGAACAGCAGCGACGTCTCGACAAGCAAACGGCAGCATACCGAAACTTCGAGATGACGCGCCGGGAACTCGAAGTAGCGGTCGAAGAGAAGCAGCAACGGCTGGAAGAGCAGCTAACGGCGCAGCGAAACCTCGCAATGGCACACCGAGAACTCGAGGTGGCGCTGCAAGAGACACAGCAGCGCCTAGAGGAGCAAGCAGCGGCGCAGTGGAAGCTTGAAATGGAGCTCGAGGAGCAGCGACAACGCGGCTGCGAGCGCATCCACGCAGTGACGGCGTCGTTCCACGGCGTGCGACAGAACCTCGAGATGGCGCTCAACGGGCAGCAGCAGAGCTCCGACGAGCGCGTGCATGCAGCGACCGTCTCGCTTCACAATTTGCAGTCCCGACTTGCAGCGTGCGCCTCCAATGAGAACGCATTCCTTCGAGCACACAGTAGCATCGTACTGCCTGTGCCGCTTGGCGAGGATACAACGCCTTTCGTAGTGGATCGCATCCCCGTGTACGAGCACTTTGTCGCGGCCATTGCGCGTCTTGAAGCCGCACAGCAGCAAGTGCGCGACGAGCTGGGCGCCGAGCAGCGTGCACTGGATCGATTGAAGCTCGTAGATGTAGTGGCAGAAGCAGAGAGCGTCGAGATCGACGCCGCATCCGTGTCGCTCACGCTCTCGACTCGTCTTGCATTGTACGCACAGTTGGCGCAGCTCCAGGCGCAGATGCGGGATCAAAGCGACGCGGTCGCAGCCAAGCAAGCGTTCCTGAAGACCCATTTGCTGCATCTGGACGCTGCAAATGCGGCGTCGTCGCGCATGGACGTGTACAAGACGCTGTTGGACGGCCAGAACGCGCTGATCGACGAGCAAATGGCGCGCGAAGTCGACTTGGAGCGCGAGAATGCATTCCTCGCTCGCAACGGATTGCCGTGTGGAGATCGCATGGCGCTGTTCGAGGCCATGGCCGCGTTACGCCATGAACTGGATGCGCGTGACGACATCGACGCCATGGAGCAAACGTTCTTGACGGAACACGGACTTTGGGTGATGCCAGACGCCGACGTAAGCGAAGAACGAAGCGCCGACACGAGAATAGACGCCGAGGAGCGCTTCGGCATGCGGTTCCGTGCCTTCACCGAGCTGCTCGAGGCTCGCGCCGTGCAGGAACTGGAGCGTCGCCACCGCGAGGCTGCGATCGAAGCCGAAAAAGCGTACTTGACGCAACGGTGCGTCGTCAACGTCAACGTGGGAGACGCTGTCGCCTTTGTGGCTCCAGGTTTCTCGCGACTGCGAGTGTTCGAGACACTCGTCGACGCGCATGAAGCAGCGCGAGCGGCATGGGAGACGCAGAATTCGCACGCGATCGCGCACTTTCCGGACCACGAAACGCAGTTCCTGATGCAAAATGGGCTCCACGTGACCGCGCTGCGCGACGACGAACGCGAACGTGACAGCGAAGAAAACGCGTCGACACTGAGAAGAAAGGTCTACAAGGAGCTCTTCTGTCGGATACGCTTGCGCGAGGCGCAAGTTGACGCGGTGACAGCGCAGCGTGAGCGATGCGAGACGCTGCTGATGGCGCCGAATGAAGCGCCGCTTGTTGCATTGCACCACGTGGAGTGTCTTGCGCGCGAACTGGAGCAGCTCCGGAGCGAAGTGGCAGAGCGTGAGGCACAACTGGTGGCGCAGCTCGATCGATGCAAACAGGACCAGGCGTTGGCTGTCGAGACCCACGCGACGGAGCTTGCGAGACTCCAGAGCACGCACGATACAGCGCTTCAAAGCGCTCATGACGAAGAAGTTGCGGGTCTTCAGCACGCAAACGCCGACACACTTGCGAAGCTGGAGTCACTACAGCGTTTACATGAGGGCACGCCCGCGCGGCTTCAGACCACACACGACGAGGCAGCAGCGAAGCTTCAGAGCGCCCACGGCCAAGAGCTCGCGAGACTTCAAAGTGCGTGTGACGACGCACTTGCAGCGCTCCAGATGACCCACGCCGATGCACTCACGAGTCTCGACTCACAGCGCAAACAGGAGCTCGCTGCGGCATTGGCGAAACAGGCCAAGCAGCTGGAATTTGTGGCGCTCGTGCGAGCCGAAGAAGAGAGCTACCAGCACCAGTTCAGCCCCACGCGGCAGGCTGGTGTCTCGCCGACCCAGGCGCGCGCGCTGCTCCTGGGCAAGTTCACCAAGCGGGACACGGCGGCGATCAGCATGATCTATCGCTCCATCCGACTGGCGACCGACATCCTCAACACGTCGGTGTTTGTCGGCATTGCCCTTCCTGGCACACCCACGACAGCAGCGCACGCGTCCGAGATCCCCGTCGAAGTGACCCAGTCCGTGCTCAACTGCGTCAAAGAGCTCAAGGCGCTCAAGGAGTACCTCATCGAGTCCCTCGAGCAGCTCACGCACGGCGACAACGCGTTCCCATCGCAGCCTCCGCCCTTCGTGAAACTCAACGTCGCCAGCGCACTGGCGTCGTCAGCGTCTTCGTGCGAGGATTCCCGAGACAAGAACGAGGCGGCGATCGACTTCGCACTGTGCTCGCACCGCGAGTTTATGAGTTACGCGCATCTGCAACTTCTTGCGCGCGAGGACGTGATGCACGCAACGTTCGTCAAGCTCACGAACTCGCTTCAGGGCATCGCGCGTGGCGATGGACACGACTCGAACGACGGCAGCGCTGAAGCCTCGGAGCCTTCCACGGTCTCGCAGCAGAAGCTCATGCAGTTGGAGATGAACGCCGCGCACGAGTCTGAGACGCGACAGAACATCGAGTGCAAGTTCCACTTGAACGAGACGTACTATCATCGGCTCCTGGACGAGCGCAAAGAGGTCGAAGCGACGTTGAACAACGCGCTTGCAGATCTCCGCGCCGATTGCAAATCCCTGCGCGCCAAGGTGGACGCGCTCGAGCACGAGCGGTACACTGCGCCGCCGCCTTCGTCCGCTTCCTCTGCCGGTCTCTACGGCCTGATGTCGTCGCCGTCTCCGCGCGCGACTCCAATGACGACAAGCGTCAGCAACAGCAGCAACTTTGGGTTCCCCGTGATGCCGATGCGGCCTGAGAAACCACGCGACGGCGGCGTCTCGAAACTGGGCGGCAGTGTCCACAAGGAACGCTTTGTGAGTGACTTGGAAAAGGAAACGGGCCAGCGTCGCAGCGGCGCAGCAGGTCACAATGCGGCGTCGGCGCGGCGCATCCACGAGTGGAAGAAGCAGGACGAGCTGCTGCAACTGAGCTCGTCGAGCCACCTCGAGCACGAGTTCCGCGCCATGCAAGCCGCGGCGACGAGTCCGGTCTTGAGTTTGGTTCCTGTTGCCGAAGCTCCAACGCCGTCGTCCAAGCGCGGTGGCGGCACCGCGAATGGCGCTCGTAGCGGCGTGGGGCCGAATCCGCACGACCAGGAGCTTTGGTACCGGGGCGTGCGCAGCGTGCAGTACATTTCGTTCTTCGTGTCGGTGTTCCACGTGCCCAAGCAGAACCTGCTCCGCGTCGAAGTGTTCAACAGCGAGACCGAGCAGCAGCAGACGATCTACGTCACGTGGAGCGAGCTGGAGGCGTTCGTGAACGAGAGCAAGAAGGCGCGGAGCCTCGGGCCCTCGTTACTCGACGCGACCAAGCGCAGCGAGATCGCCGACGTGCTCTTTGAGCGCGTGCGCATCTACGGCGAAGGCACAGCCAACATCCTGCTCGGGTTTGAGTAAAGTGGGTCGTCTGGTGGAAGGGAAACAAAGAAAAGAAAATAACACCAGTGTTAGTAGCAGTGCGCAAAGTAGACAAGTGCGATATTACCCTCTATTTAAATACGCTTGGAGAAGCTCTGTTCACTCGTCCTGGCTCGTGGTGTTGCTGGCTGAGGTGCTCGCGACGCGATTGCTCGCTTCGGGTTCTCCTTCTTCACGAATCGGGCTCGTGAGCATGGGTGCGGCTGATCTGGTCTCGCGCCGCGCTGTGCTCCCGACGCGGCGATTCCACCACCACTGCGCAAACGACACGCGGTTCCACGAGAAAACAGACGGATCCTGCCCGTCTTCGTCGTCCAGGTCGTCGTCGCCGTGCACGTCCAACTGCTCGTCTTCGTCGCTCAGCAGCGCCTCGAGGTCCGTGCCTTCGTCCTGCGTCTCGCCGTCAAAGGACCGCATCGCGTCGAGATGCAACTGCGCAGCGCAATTCTTCTCGTCGAGCACAAGCATCGAGTACGACGCGAACACATCGTCGTCCAGGTACTTGCGCGGATTGCTCTCAATGAGCTTGAGCAGTCGCGTGAAATGCGGTTGGATCTCGGCCAGCGGCACGTGCAGACTAAACGAAAGCTGCGCGTATACTGTGAACTCGGCCGTGAGCACTTCGCGCGACGGGATCGAGTGCACCTGGTCGATCTCCTCCAGGATCTTCTTGATCGCGTGCTTCATTGACTGCGACGCCTTTGGCTCGTTGAACTTGGCCGCAAGCAGCAGGCACACCGACATGTACAGCTTCCGGTTCGATTTGTTGACGTACTAGGCGAGTACCACGAGACACACACAAGATACGCAAGTTAGTGTTCAATGAAGTTCCATCGCCAAGCGCAAGCCACAGCCCAAGCACGAACATGGCTCAGCACGAGCTTCTCGAAGTAGACGCACGCCATAGCGGCCGTCGCGATCTCCAAATCGAGCCGCTGGCAGGACGTCAGCGTCTCGCGCTTGAGGTTGCGGATCTTGCTGAGCGAGAGGCGGTCGCCCATGAGCCACGCGTGCTTTTCCTGGAACTTCTTGTTCAGTTCGTCCTTGAGGTCGTTCGGCTTGACAAACAGCAAGATGCTGCTCACGATCGGCCCAATGTTCTTGTCGCCGCGCACGACGTGGCGGTGTCGGCCCTGGCGGAACGCCGGGTCGTCCAAGTAGTTCGGCAAATACGGTGGAACGATCGGGTGGTCTTCCTGGCTGTCACGATCCTTGCCGCATGTCGCCCACGTCGCATGCAGCAGCCGGAAGTACGACTTGCCGCGCCAGTCGTAGCTCATGGGCTCGAGGTTGCTGCCCACGGACGCAAAGCGCTTGCGCAGCGCGTTGGTCTCGTTGCCATTGTACTGCGCGCAATGGATGGACGCAACAGCAACAAAACAGGTTAACGAATGTCCATGTGAAACACGACGGACAGTGGACGCACCTTGATGATTGTGGACGTCGCGATCGGGTAGCCGCATCCGCTGGAAAAGTACGCGCGCGAGCCCAGGAGCCCCTGCTGCGCCGTCATACCTTCCCAGCGGCGCACGACCGCCGACGCCGCCGGGTACTTGGTCGTGAACCGGTAGCGGAAGAGCGGCGGCACGTGCACGATCGTCGCGTCAAACCCGGGAAGCCGTCGCCCGGCCAAGGACTCAGAGCCGTGCGCCACAGCAGCGCCGTTGACGCTCGAGTGGCTGCTGCCTTCGTGCTCGCTTTTCGACGGCGGCGCGTGCTGCTGGTCGGTGCTCTTCTGCGCCTGCTCCTTTGCCGCCACGAGCTCCGAGCGCATCGGGATGTTCTGCAGGAAGTCGAGCGCCGCGATGTCGCGCGTCACCTTACGCGAGTGCGAGTGCACGTGGTGGTGCCTCGAGCGCTCGCTGTGTACGCTCGACGGCGAATCGCTCTACAACATGTTGAGCGCATTCTAAGTACGAATGGACATACGAACAAGCACGACTAGTACACAACGCACGGCCTTGATGAAGAACGCCTGCTGCTGCTTCCCCGCCGCACTCGCCGCTGCTGTGCTGCCGCTGCTGCTGTTGACGTGTGCGACCAAGCGCAAGGGCGACAATTGGCTGCTGCCGACGAAGCTGTTGGAGCGCGGCACGTGCGTCAGTCGCGCCGCGAGCGCCACCGCGTTTGATGGGCGCGTCGCCGCCGCGCCGTCCTGCACCTCGCCCTCGCTCTCCCCATTCTCCTTGCCTGGTATCAGCGGCGCATCGTCGCCCTGCTGCGCCACGTCGTCTCCAAGCTGTTCCTGCTTCAACTCCATGCTCGTCCCGCTTTCTCTATGATCTGATGTCTGTGGCTCTTTACTAGTGCCAGGCAAAAGTATCGCCATGATACTGATACTCGCTCGCCGCGATACCGGGCACGATGATACTTTGACAAGTTTGGATACTAAGTACCGATACTTGGCTTGGTCACTAATTTCAGTGTCACGAGAGTATCAGCATCACTGTGGCAACTTAACCTGCCGAAACACTTTGGTATCAGTATCCTGATACTTGGCAAAAAAGTTCCTTTCCAGTTGAACAACGCGCGTGTTGGATAAAACCTCATTCAGGTTTTATTCGTTCTCAGAGACCTCGGCCTGGCCCACACAACCATCGGGAGGGGGGAGGCGCGCGGGCGGTTGGGCGGCGCCAAAGCGAAAGAACCGCTGAGAAGACGACGATGATGATGATGCAGCGCAGTCTCGTTCGCGCCACGGCCGCCGCCCCCCGTGCGTCGACGGCGCGCACCACCGTGCGCCACTTCCGCAAGAGTGCGTGTTCCGCCCTGCGGCGCTGTGTTTGTTGTTTCTTGTGGACTGCGCTGTACATGTGCGGGAGGAATGGAGTGCTGATTCCGGTGGTCTTTTTCGTGTTGAACAGCCGCTCCAGCCAAGTACACGGAGAACAAGCAAGTGAGCGGCCTCGCTGGCATCATCGAAGGTGCGCTGAGTGTCCGCATGCGCTCATGTGTGTATTATAACCAGATCGTGCTGCAGAGGAATGCTGACAGCTATGCTTTTTTGTTTTTGTTTTTGTTTTTGTTTTATAAATGCGCTTGTTGTTTGTGTGTGTGTGTGTGGCAGCCGACAATGCGACGTTCTCGACCAAGGTGTACCACTACTCGAACATGGCACTGCTCGGCTTGACCCCCGTGGCGTTCATCTTGAGCCCTTCGCCCGTGGCGGTGCCGGTGGACTTTGCGCTGGGCGTGCTCATCCCTATCCACACGCACATCGGCATGAACAACGTGATCTCGGACTACGTGCCGCCACAGGTGCGCACGCTGGCGCGCGTCGGCTGGCTCGGCGTCACGGGCGTGCTGCTTCTCGGCTTCTTGCGCGTGAACATTGAGGGCGACGGCATCACCGAGACCATCAAGACTGTGTGGCGAGAATCCCCCAACAAGAAGCACGACTAAGCGAGCGAGCGCGAGAGAGAGACTCGACGACACACAGCACAAATACAGAAGCACCCACTTGACGCGTCGAGTGTGCTTGAGCATGCGCGGAGAGCGAGCGAGCGATGGTGGCGCATGGAGGACGACTGCGTGAGCGTGAGCGCGAGCACCGGAACGACGACAGCGACGCGTGCGTCACTCGGTTGAAGTATCAGAACGCCATCCATCGCCTTGCTCCCCCAATATGCGCCGCAATCCATTTCCGTTTTCCCCCAGAAATAAGCAAAACAAAAAAGCAATTTTTACACATTTACCCTCGAAGAAGAGCTTTTGGCTGTCTCCATGCGGAAGAAGCAGCCAGCGCATGAAACACAATACTGCGCTTTGGTCGCCTCTATTTATCATTTGGTGCCTGCGTGCGGCAAGAGCACAGTGGCGACGCCCTCGACGACGACGCCGCCTTGGACCTTTTCGCAGATCGTCTCGCAGTCCACGAAGCGCTTGCGCAGTCGCACCACCTTGATGCGCGCCGTGATGGCCTCGTTCACGAGCAGCGGCGTGCGCCACCGCAGCTGCTGCGAGACGTACACGGCGCCCGGGATCGTCTTGCCGAAGATGGTCGCAAACAGACTCGCCGTAAGCATGCCCTGCACGATGGGCGCCGACGCGCCCGCGTGCTGCAACGCGAAGGCTGCGTCCGTGTGGATCGGGTTCGAGTCGCCCGTGAGCCGCGCGAACTGCGTCGTGTCCTCGAGCGAGAACGCGTGGGTCACGGACGCGTCCACGCCGACCGCCGGGAACTCTCCGCGCGCGAGCTGCAGACGCAATGGGAGATGTTATTGGACAGCCGATGGTGCACGGATGCGCATGCAGGCGTGAGCGGCGTATACCTGCGTCAAAGCTCCATGGATATCAAAGTCCGATCGGCCGGTGGCCATGCACCGGTGGCGGCGGCGCGCGCTGATCGGGACGAGCTGGCGGCACCACATCATTCCCATACAACGCGAAAGATGTGGTGAGAACTTTGTCTGGACGATACTCATTCACGAAAAGGAAGCGCTGTTTACAAATAAGCACATTTTATGTGACTCGATGAAAAGAGAACAGAGGACCGAAAGTACGTATCTAACTCAACTTGCACCATAAAGTACACGTAAATAAATCGTTCTTTTAGTTACGTACAAGCATCACAAAGTATCTGCGTATATGTGGAGCACTCACTGTATGAGAAAGGCGCTGCTCTTCACTTTCGGTCGACCATGGCGCTGCCTCGCGCATCGCTTCTGCTGCTGCTGTGCGTGCGCATGCCGCCGTCCGTCGCCGACGACGCAGTCACCAGTGCCACAGCCGCCATACCGGAGTACAGCGGCGTGCTGCTGCTCTCGGACGCGACGTTTGCCTCAGCGGTCGCGGCGTTCCACCCGCTGCTCGTGCTCTTCGACTCGCCCGTGCGCAAGGGAAGCCTCGACGTGTTCACGCAGTTTGGCGACGCGGCCATCGCGTTGCGCGCCACGCAGCGCACGATCTCGCCGCTCATGCGGTTCGCGGCCGTGGACGTCACGCAGCAACAGCCGTCGAGCATCGCGAACACGTACAACGTCACGGGTCTGCCGACGATCCTGCGCTTCCGGTGCGTGGCGCCGACCCAGCAGCAGCAACTCGCGAGCCTCGTGGGTGGTGCCGAATCCAACGGAACCGAGGGCCAGACCACGACGAGCGCTGCCGCGTGCTCTGCCCGCGACGCCGTCACCGACGCGTACACGGGCGGCAAGACGAACATGGAGCTGCGCCGCTTCATGCTCGAGCAGCCCGAGAAGCCCGTGCTGATCGTGCGCGACCTCGTGGCTCTGGAGCGCGTGGTGGCGACGAACCCGTTCGTGGTGCTCGTGGTTGTGGACAGCACCGACACGCAGCCGTACTTCGACGCGGTCTCGCTCGCGCAGGTCGACACGGAGGCCAGCAGCACGTACTGCGTGAGCGCGAACCGCTCGCTGCTGGCGACGCTGGATGCCGTTGTGCGCATCCCGCCGGCGCTGTTTGTATTCCGCGACTTTGGCGCCACGCGCGTGCCGTACACAGGCGCGTGGAAGAAGAGCGCGATCGTGGCGTTCCTCCAGACCAACAAGTACAGCGTGCTGCCGACGTACACGAGCGTGCACGGCGACTACTTCTACGACAAGGCGGCGGCGGCACACGTGCTGCTTTTCACGTCCGACAGCGGCGCATCGGGGCCGTACAACGCGCTGCTGCGGGCGCAGATGGCGCAGCTCGCGGCGCCATACACGTCGGCAAGCATCGGCGTGACTCCAGGCGTCGTGTTGCGGTTCGTCGAGGTGCCTGCGCACGAGACGACGCTGCGCGACGCGCTGTTCGCGACCAGTGACCGCGACTTGCCCCTGCTGCTGGTCGTGGACGACGTGCAGGCGCCGCCGCGCTCGTCAAGGCGCTGCAGACAAGCGCGTTTGTCGGCACGGTCGGCACGCTGCTCGCGCAGAGGTATCCGCCGGTGTTCAAGACCATGGAGGTCACGGACGAAGACGGTGTGGACGATGCCACGCAGCCTGGTGCTTTCGAGAGCGCAGCCATCATGACGGCCGCTACAACAGCGCGTCGTGAGCTGCGCGAAGTGGCCGTCGAGACGCTGCAGACCAGGGACCAAGCAGTCTCGCCCTGGGAGATCTTCGGGCAACAGCAGCAGCAACGAGCGCGCGTTGAGAGCGTCACGAGCGCCAAGTGGATCCTGCGCCAGCAGCAGCAGCAGCAGTCGAGGGACGTCGTCGTGTGCTTCTCGTCGCCGCGGTGCTACGCGTGCCGCGCGTCCGCCGCAGTGCTGGCGCAAGTCGCCGCCGAGCTCGCGCGTGATGGCGACAGTGGCGCAGACCGCCGCGCGCCGCCGATCGTTGCGAGCGTCAACGTGGACGACGTCGCCATCGAGTCGCTTTCGGTGCAGTTCACGCAGCTGCCGAGTCTGTTCCTGTTCCCCCGCAGCAGCGTCCACGGCGGCGGCATCGCTCCACCTCCGCCTGCGCCCATCGCGTTCGCCCAGCGCAGCTTCACCCTCGAAGAGGTCCTGGCGTTTGTGCGCGCCACCGCAGAGCTACAGTAACACAAAGTGTCACTCCATGCGCATCCATCCGCAACAACAGCAACAACAGCAAACGAGAAAGCACTATTTAAAAAAAAACAACTTACACGAGGTTCCTAGCAAAAGGCCATGCAGACCCAACTGACAGCCACGGCCCCAAGCGCTCCTTCTCTTTTCTCGTGGGCGGGGTTGTCCGTCTACAACTCTTCGTGCTCCACGCCGTGGGCGGCACCGTCCAGCTCGAACTTCTGCGCGTTCTTCTTCAAGAAGTCCGTGAGGCCCTCGACGTCGCGCGCGCCTTCGTACACGATCGGGTTCTGCTTGTCCTTGGCCGGGAAGAAGATGATCGTTGGGAAACCCTTGACGTCCACGCCCGGGTGGTCGATCTCGTTCTCCGTCGCGTCAATCTTGGCGATCAGGATCGACTTGACGTCGGCAAAGTTCTCGGCGAGCTCCTCGTACTTTGGCGCGAGCGACTTGCAGTGGCCGCACCATGGCGCGTAGAACTCCAACAGCACGTCCTGGTCGCTGTCGACCACACGCTCCGTGAACTGCTTGCCCACAATCACCTTGACGGCTTCCTCGCTGTCATCGACAGGCTCCGCCGACTTGAGCGTTGGCACCACCTCGCCGGCGAAGTAGCGCTTCTCGAACGCCGCCATGTCGTCGCCGAAGCTGCTCTCGAGCTTCGCGATCAAGTCCGACGCCTGGTACTCGAACGCGTACTTCTTCATACCCGCAGCCATGTTCACGAGCACAATCGACGGCAGGTCTTCCTGCTTGATGCCAAAGTATTCCACGATGCGGCTCTCCGTGAACGGCACGATCACGTGCAGCAGCTTACCCTTGTTCTCCTTCGCACCGACCTTCAACGCCGTCTCCAACGCTGGGATGTAGTCCGCGTCCGTGTCCGCGAACACGAGCACGTGCTCCGTGACGTCGCCGCCAAAGATCATCGGCGCCTTCTCCTGCGAGAAGGTCACCACCAATGGCTTGGCGTTAGCGTTCACGAACACGGAGAGCTCCGCCTGTGCGAACTCGCCCTCGAACACGTTCTTGCCCTCGTCGAACTTCTTGTACAGCACCACCTTGTTCACGTCCTTGGCGTCCTCCGAAATGTCCTTGCTGAGCGACGCGACCACGACCGCGAGGTCGCTGGCGTCGGCCACCTTCTCCAGAACGCTGCGCGCCTCGCCCTCCACGGCATCCACGACCGCAAACACGACCACGTCGTTCGCCTCCTTGATCTCGTCCAACTCGGCCGCGGTCTCAATGATCTTCACGGCTGGACCAGACTTCTTGAGCACCCACTTCTGGATCTCCTCGCTCGTGCGGCCACCGTCGTAGTCCTTTGGCGAGTCGACGTCGCCCTTGAAGAACTTGAGCGTTGGGAAGCCCTGGATGCCGAAGCGCTCGCCGGCCTTGGTCTGCGCCGTGGCGTCCACCTTGGCGATGCGGATTGGTGGGTCTTGCTCCAAGAGCGCCTTCGCGGCCTTGGCGTACTCCGGCGCCAAGTTCTTGCAGTGGCCGCACCATGGCGCGTAGAACTCCACGAGCAGCGTGTCGTGCTCGGCGATGGCCGCGTCAATGTTGTCGTCCGTGAGCACGAGCACGTCGTCTTCTTCTTCGAACGTGGTGGCGCGCACGGCCGCCACACACGCGAGCGCGAGCAGCAGCACGAACGCCTTGGCGACGCGCTTGGCAAACATCTGGGAGCGGCAGCGGGGAGAGAGGATGAAGAGGCTTCCGCGTGCGGGGAAGAGGTCGAAATCCAAAGTGACTCGCCCGTCAGACGGCAACGGCAACAGCAGCGAAAGGATGCGCTTTTGGACACGCGCGCGCGCCCATACTGAAACACGATATGCTGTGGCAAGCTCGAAATCCGCAAATACTGGATTGAAGGCGGTTTGGAATAGAGAGAGTATAGTGAGGCGCCGACAGAAACACAAGGTCCGCTGCATACAAATCGCAAGTGTGCGCGCGACCGAAAAGCCACGTGTCGTAGCATCCTGTCACGACTGAGACAGCAGCACTTTCCCAAGATGTGTGCCCATTCACGGTGCGATCAATCTTCGTTTTTGCAAAGCAAGGTGTGATGGAGCTTGGGTTGATGCAGTAAACCCACCGCTTGGCGACGTCACTCATGAAGGTGTCTTGGCCGGCCACCTTCCCAGAGATATGCTGCTTCTGCTGTACTAATCAGTCCGCGAGACGACTTTGATGGACGGAGAACCAAATCGATCGCCACGTGGAAGCAGGCGGTGACCACCTACAGAAGTGACTTCACTGCCAGTGGGTCTCCTCTTTCTGAAAAAAAAAAAAGGCATTGAGATGCGTCGCTTTGGGATCAAAACAAGGTGTAATAGTAGCACACGCCGGACGCGTTGCACTTGCAGTTTCCAAAACAAGGTGCGACCCGACTTTTAGTGGCAGATTCGTCATACTATGGGATATCAGATCCACACACACAAAAAGCACTCTATGGGCGGAGAGAGAGAGAATGGGGAAATGGCCGTTAGATTATGGCGGCGACGTAGTCCCCCACGCCAATGGCCGCCGCGAGCAGCAGACCCTTGACGCGCGTGTTGCGGCGGTCGCGCTTGCGCTCATAGAACGTGAATCTGTACGACGGATAAGGCATCAACAAAGTTCATCAGCAAAGCCTCGAGTTTCGCACAAAGGCTGAGCTGCTTGCGACCGTACGCACCTGTCGTCGTAGAATCCCTTGGCGTACACGCCGAGGATGTTGTCGAGCTCCGGCAGTTCGGCCTCCTATCAAGTGGAGCAATAGTGTCTCGTGGATCATTGGGCTCACGTCGCCACCGTTGCAGGGAAGTACAGACACTGCTGTTGTGCAACAGCTACGAACCTGGGATTCCTTGAAGTAATCCCACGCGAGCAGCTTCTTCTCGGCGTCTTCCTTCTCTGCAAAGTGGAACACGCAGCGCACTTTCTCGGGGATCTTGGCCTTCCAGTCCTCCTCCTTCACGCTCTTCGCCAACAACTTTGGGTGTTTCTTCGGCAAGTTGTCCACCTGCGAATGTCGTCATCAGCCCACGTCTTTAGGGCACAGCTCAGCGAGCGAATGGCACGATGCAAACAGCGCCACCACGAAAGCAAGCAAAAGATCGGCAGACACACGTACATGGAGCGCGAAAATCTCGGCGAGAACCGTTTTCTGCGTCTCAACCATCGATTCCAAGATGAGTCTCGACTCGGTCTCGTTCACAATGTTGTCGCTGTCGGCGTCAAAGAGCTGGAATTGGCCTGTATATGACAAAACACATGCACGCGCGCATCGCCATTAGACCAAGTGGTACGGATACGATGCGCATCATTTCATTCCGGCTTACTCTGCAGCCAATCGTTTGTGCTTCCGTTCGTGAGCACGCGCAGCAGTTTGCCCACGTCGTCCACACTCACTTTGCCTGAGGAAACGGCAGCCAAAACAACGCAAAACAGACGTGACATCAGCAACGCGCATGCACACACCTTTCATCTTCCCAGTTGACCACGCAGCATCGCACCATCCTTGTCTTTATCCAGCTGCTCAAAGTGCTTGGTGGCAGCCGCGCACTTGTGCTTTGCGAGCTTCACTTTAAACGCCTCGATATAGTCGCTCGCCGCTCGAATCGCGACGTCGCTCTCTTCGATCACGCCAATCTTTGGCTTTTCCTGCCATGCAGCGTCCTCAACCGCCTTCAAGTACGAGACCGAGTCCTGCACCAGCGCCTCGAACTCTTGCTGCACAAAGCAAGAAGAACCCACGACGGCAGCGACACACGCGCAGGCGCAAATGTGCATCGTCATTGTCAGCGCAAACAAACAACAGCTTGAGCGTACGCACGCAGTCGGTTTGCGTACCTTGTCGAGATGGGACGAGCTCGCCCACTGCTTACTCGCTTGGTATTGCTGCAACCAGTGCGCATACCCCTCGTCACTACTGCCACCAGCCGGCGCCAAGCGCTTCGGCACGGGGTCGCTGCGGATCTGCTCCACGAGACGCTGCACAGACGCAATCGTCTTCATCTCCACGAGCTCGCCTGCATGTCCATCCAAACACGTCAATCATTCACGGGTCGCACGCAGATGACGAGCGCGCACACAGACACACACACACACACACAGGCAGCGCACCGATGGGGACCTGCTGGAACATCTTGGGGACGAGCGCCACCCATGTGTTGCTCTTCGCAGCGTCGACGGGCGTCGCCGCCGTGGAAAAGCGGCGCATTTCCGCTCGCACAAAAAGGGAAAAACGAACAGCTCCAGTCGTCAAGCGCATCACGGGACTGCACCCTTCCGTTAAAGTACGAGTTACACACCCACTTAAGTACGAGTGAGCGGATGGAGCTGTCCATGAAGAATGGAATGGGTCCACTCTAATACATGGCGCGATGGACGCACGCGAAGGCTGCTTGCGCCTGCGTCTCTCATTCTCTGTGTAAATACCAGTGTATGTAGCGCACACTGTCAGCTGCTGGTCGCTTCCGTGCTTCCTGCTGTGCATCCATAGCGAGAGTTTCTTTGGCAGCCGCGCTTTCCAAAAGGTCCGATGGTCGCGACCTTTGAACTTCAAACGCAGAGCTAGCGATCGACCGATTCGAGTGCTTCTCTCTCTCTCTCTCTCTCTCTCTCTCTCTCTTCGTGGCGGCGCGCAAGACAAGCGCGCGCACAATGGAGAAGGTAGAGATCGCGACCCGCGTCTTGGGGCTCATGTACGCGCTCGTGATCCTCATCCTGATCATCCAGCTCCAGAACGAAGACATCAATGCGTCCCTCTTTGCTCGCCTCGTATCTTTTGATCGCCATGCTCATTTGGTCTGTGTATCGCTCGCTGTAGACTACATCATGCTCATCACGGTGTACACGATGGTGTTCACGTGCCCATGCCTGTGGGCGCTCATCCGGTTCTGCCGCGCCTGGGCCGCGCGGCACCGCATGATCGTGCTGCCGGACCGCAAGCTCAAGAAGAAGCCCGACATCGCCGTGCCCAAGGACAGGGCCGTGCAGCGCACGCAGGCCGAGATCCTCGCCGAGCAGCGCGCGCGCGTGCAGCACCTCCACGGCGTGGGCGACGGCAAGAAGAAGCCCAAGTCGCCCAAGCGCAATGGCCTGCCCATCAAGAACGCGTAAATGGCTGGCACTATGTGTGTGTGTGTGCTCTCATTGTCATTTTGTCTTTCTCCCAGCTGCCTACTTCCGCAAAGCAATAAATAGCTATAGAAACAGTAATAGTAGTAATATTTATAGGGAATGTAAATAGGGGTTGGTTGGGCGGGGAGCTCGCTCGCTGGGCGGCGCCAGCAGCAGCCTCTTCACAATATCATCTGACCGGCGGGCGCCATGCAGTAGCAGCAGCGTCCGTCGGCAGCACCACACACTCACGACAAAACGGCGCGCTCTAGTGGAAGCGCTCGAACACGCTCAGACGCGGACTGTGCTCGCTGCCCGAGCCCGACTTCTTGTCGTTCACGTCGAACGGCTTCGTCGTGTCCAGGTTCAGCACGAGCCCCGATGACGACCAGCGCGTCGTGTCCAGCTTCTCGCTCGCGCCAAAGTCCACGGACGACGGCACCGACGCCGCCGACGAAAACTCCTTCCACAGCTCGTCCGACTCGAGCGAAAAGTCCGTCTTCTTGTGGATCAGCGCCGAGCTCGACGCCGAGCGCGCCAGCGACTCGCTGCCCGCAGGCGCCGCGCCCGACGACGCGTCCATAGGCGTCGTACTCATCGCGCCTGTTGCGGCGTTCGACGGCGGCTCGTTCTCCTGCGTCAGCGAAAACTTCATCAATGCGTCAATGGCATCCTGAAGGTCCGGGTAACTCGGCTGCGCGCCGCCGTTGCTGCTGCTCTGGCTGCTGTTCGACGGCGACGACAGCGGCATCGAGCCGATCGCGCCCGACGACACTTGTGGTAAGGTGCCAAAGTGGTCACCCGCATAATTTAACTTGGGGGCTGCAACGCGCGGCGCGCTGCCCCACGTGCTCTTGTCAAAGGACGCCAGCAGCGAGTACTCTTTCTGGTACGACGTCATGCTCGGCACGCCGCCCATGTGGTCGGCCACGTGGTGGTGGTGGTCGCCGTACAAGTAGTTGTTGCTCACCGACGCCGAGCCGCTGAGCTCTGACGGCGGTGGTACGCCCAGCGCACCCATGTGGTCCTTGTCCACCAGGAACATCGAGCCCATCGAGCCCATGCCCTGCGGCGAGTACTGCGGCGCGCTGTAGCCCTCGACTTCCTCGTGGATGAAGCGGCAGCGGCTGCCGTACGGACAGTGGCCCGAGCCCCAGTACGACTTGCACTTGGTCGTCTTGTACTTGGGGTGGCGCACCACGTGGCGCAGCTCCGCGAGGCCGTGCGCAAACTGGCACTTGGCTGCAATGCAAAACACGCAGAAAAGGTTAGTTTCAACGTGGAACGAACCGGGTCGCGCTGTACACAGACACATGCAAAACGCACCTCCGTAGCGGCAGTTGCCGAACTCCGAGAAGCGCTTGCACAGCTCCGTCTTGTAGAGCGACGATTTGGTGCCGTTCTTCGGGCTGTTCTCCTCGTTCAGGTAGCCATCGTCGCCCTGGAGGTCGTAGCCGTCGTTCACATTCGTGTCGAGCTGGAGAAAGTTGTCCTTGGACAGCGAGTAGTACGTCAAGTGGTCCATGGACGAGAGCAGCATCTTGCTTTCCTTGGTTTCAAGTTGCCTTTGCTGGGAAGTGTGTGT
>JAADVP010000224.1:0-29909 GCA_023335675.1 Globisporangium solare | reverse complement strand
TACACGAATAAGACTGCCGGCTGGCTCGGCGACGATCTGTTCGACGTCTACACGCCGATCGAGTCTCCGTAGGAGGATTTGGGAATCCCCGTTTGCTGTTGGTATCTATCCGCCACATAGGCATCTGCATGAGTAGTGCGCGGTTCTTATGCGCACGAAAGCTGCCGCCCTCGGATAAAATGAAGAACACAACCTGCGTATTCACGTGATCCTTTGTAATTCGACGCTCGCCTGTACTTCTTCAAACTCAGGGCTTTACCTCTGAGCTGCTGGCCGCATTGTGTTGTTGGGTTGCTGTTTTCTCATCCTTGATCGAGTATGTGTGTGTGAGTGGTTATCGATTCGATTTTGGACTCTCATACCGCCTTAGTGACTGGGCACAAGTTGCAGCACTTGACATGCTTTTTCTTGGACCCCAGGATGGTCAGGAAAGCACGCAAGTGCAGCTTCTGCTACTTCGACGACCCCTTCCTGCCGTGCGAACCTTTGAAGGCACGGTGCTCCAGATACCAAGTTCAGCAGTACCCAAGTGCCGTAGAACTGGACTTGTGCATCAGACGGGTAGTTGAGCATCCCTGCGATGACAGCGCCAAGACCGCCCCGCTCAACGATCCTTTCGCACATGTAGTCTAGCGACACCACAAGCAAAGAGGTAGAAATGAGCACAAGGTGAAAACAAAAAGCAAATTAGGGCACTGGACTACTTACCAGATCATGCAAGCGTCAGAAGAGGCCAGCAGCTCTTCTTTTGAATAGAGAAGTGCTGTGGAAAAGTCTGCATGATCAGAAGGATGATATCGACTCGTCCTGCGTCCAAGATCCGCTTTCGATTGCTCTCTACCAGAAGACATCACATAAAAGCCGAAATGAACAGATTAATGGAAAAAGAGGCATGCAAATGAGGTGTCCCTACCGCAATTATGGGAGAGGTTGGTCATGAGCACACAACTTGTTTCTAGGAGCTTTACGCCGAGAGCGAATTGCTTCGCCCCTTCAAGTGTAACTTCGACTGCGCCTTCGGCTACCAGGATGACTCGATTCCGGTCATGATTAAACACGACGACGCTAAGGCATTTGCGGCACTCCAACTGGATGCCGAGGCGATGACTAAACTGCCTCATGACCGATACGATCGTCCGCAGCACATTGCACTCTGGTAAATCGTCCTTCAGTGAATCTGTAAATATAAGCGTTGAGATAATTGATGTCAGACCTTGTGCAGGCAAGTTAACGACTTTACGCCCTTACCGTCTCCTTTCAGCATCACGGGAAGCTGTTTGATGAGCCCTAGAGTTCGAGTTTCAGCGTCTCGTCTTTCTTCCTCGTCGAGATCGTTCGACGCGCAACCATCTCGGATTTCACACATGTAACGTGCGATGTCCACAATCTGTGCGTTCTTGGCGTTGTTGTTGCAGCGTGAAAAGCTGCTGGAAACACTGTCGAAGCTGCGTTGTCGGCGGTGTGAGGAGGATGTATTTCGAGACTTTCCTCCTCCACTCGACGAAAACTGCCGTTTTCCTGTCTTTTCCTCGCACTCTTTGCAATACCCAGAAGAACCCACAAGATACCGTGGTGCATCGCAAGTTGGTGTCAGACACTGTCGAAGGCGTCGCGCTCGTTCTACACATCAACAGGCCACGTCGGCATTGTGCTTCTGAGACCATCTAATCTAATAACCTTCTGCAGCAGTTCAGAATAGACTGTGTGCTCACCTTCGTCTTCTCTTTTCTTCGCTTGCCGCTCCATTTCTTTTTCAAACTCTCCGATCTTCTCCTCTAATAACTGAATGTGTGCTTGTGCTACTCGAAGTTGCTCTACTAAACTGGCCTCTGTCTCTTTCCTTACGGTGATTTCATCGATGAGCGCTTGCTGCTGGGGTTGCATCACATCTTTATCATCTTGAAGCTGCTGCTGCTCGTCATGAAGCTCTTTGTATTTATCTCGTTGTTTTGCAATTTCGCCTTGAAGACCTTGTTCTCGACGAAGCTGTGCGTCCATTTCGTCTCGCAGTACTTGAATCTCTTTCGCCTTGAGGTCCATCACAAGTACAGCGGCATGCTTCGGATCCAGCAACCCAGTCGGACAGTGATGAAGCTCAAATGAGTAAATAGAACGCTCTTCTTCTATCTGCAGCAATTGCGAATTCAACGCCTCATACTGCCGTTCAACTTTGTGAAGAGCCTTTTGTTTCTGCTCCCATTTGTGCACTGCTTGCTTGTATCGACCTTCGAGGTCTTCCAGCGCATCTTTTTCGCCGCCAACTTTGGCCGCAAGAGCGGAACGTTGGGCTCCAACTTCTGCTTTGTCGTCTAGCAACTTCCGCTTCTCCTCTTTTAGTCTTAAGATCTCGAGCAGCAGCGCTTGCTTTTCCTTCCGATCAGCTGCCTTCTCGCTTTGAAGCCGATAAATGTGATTGATGTGGTCTTCCACACACATCAGCACTCTGTCGAAGTCTTATTTATGGCGTGCGATCTCCATTAAAAGGCTCCTGCATCTGTCTTGTGCCATGTCGTTAGATAGCATCATCGCTTGGACTTTGTCTTCCAAGAGTGAATTTTCCTGCACGCATTGGTTTTTTTCCTGCTGGCATTTGTCAAATTGCTTCACGAGAATCTCAAAGTTGCTTTGTTCTTCTAAAAGCTCGAGTTCAACAGCACTAAGACGTTTCGTGGCCACTTCAAACTTGGACTCTCGTGTTTGAAGGCTTTGCTCAATTTGCTGGGCTTCTTTGACGAGAAGATATTGGTCTGCATGCAAAAAACTTGGGAGCGATTCACTCGATAATCTCATTTCGTCTCCCGCTCGATCCTCTGTCTCAATCGCACTAAGCAGTTTCAAGAAGCAGTGGGCGCTTACTTTGACGTCTGGGTCGCTGAATTTGACATTCTTGCGACCTGCATCACCAACGTCGTCCCTGATTCCATCGCACGAAAGCGCAAGGCGACTGATTTGACCAAACACGGGATGTTTCTGATCTGCATACGAGAGCCGATTGCAGACCCCGCTACTTGGCTTCTCTGAGGTGCACATCTCCAGTAGCAGCATGCCGAACGCATAGAGATCCTGCAGTTGAGGGTTAATTTCTCCCTTGTCGTGAAATGCCTCTGAAACAGAAACCGAGGACGCAGCTGAGTCCGTTGTTGTGGCCTTTAGTTGGGCAGATTCGATGATAGGAATGTCGTACTGCGTCTTCCAGAACGAGTTCGTCTCTGGGAGACTCAATGTGGGTTGCTTCGCCGTTAGAGTTTTCAGCACAAACTTCAGTCCAAAGCGGCGTAGTTTGATGTGGTTGCTCCCATCGAGCATGACTTTCCGACTAGTCAAGCTCGAGCCAAAGTGTTCCCCTCTTGCGTGAAGAAAATGCAGAGCCTGGAGCACTTGGCTCGCGGTCAACGCTATATCTTGGCGGTTCAGCGCGATGCGGTCTCGGTGCAGCGCATCGTAGAGACTTAGCGGCATGTACTCCGTTGCCGCATGACTCGGAAGTAGCGGAGACCCACCAACGATGGCTAGAACTTGCACCAAATTCTTGTCGTGGGCAAAATTGCAACGTCAGTATCACAAAAGCGTGGAAATCTTGAGCACCAGCAACGAAACACGCGACTTACAGGATGCGGGGTTAACAGCACATCGGTCTTCAGTGCGCCAAGAGCCGCCTCCCATAGCGGCGCTTTTGCAGGGCCAGAGCGAAAAGAAAGCGCGCATACTTGGGCGCCATGGTATTTCGCAATCTGCACTTCCGCGGGCGGTTTCTGTGCTAGCAGAGCCGCTTCGGTGTGTTGAATTTCAATTTCGTGTGGACCAACTAGAGGCACGACCACAGCAAGTACGGCTGATGCATTCCTGTTTTTCGCTGCTTGCGGACCCGAGTTCATGTCGTAAGGAGTGTCTAATCCGACGACGAAGAAGCCTGTGTCGAGATTATCACATACCACAGTCTTGAATTCGAATTCGGGCATTAATAACGCAAGAACAAGCGAGTGAAAGAAAGTCACTCCCTACTTCACAAGTCTTCTTCAGAGCGTGGGCCGCACATTTGAAGGCAGTTGCTGCTAATTGGTCATGCTCATGCTCGCATGGCTCGAAAAACGCTGTAGTTTGAGGCAGCTGTGTATCTTGAAGCAGCTTCCACAGTCTCACTTCCCTGCATGTTCGCTCGCGCTGAAATAGCAATTCACTCGCAGGAATAATGCCGCGTCAGCGCATCGCATGTGCCCGTCTGCAATCCCATTACAGGGACAGTCGTTCCCGCGACCAAACCCTTCTGGATGGTCACTCCTTCAATCTTGGAGCCGAGCACCGTCCCCTAAAGCCGCCTATGTGCTGCTGCATCGCATTTCAGCCAAATCAGCCGTGCTTGTCATCCCATGGGCCTGAAATAGTGGTGTATATTTGCACATCGCGATATTTGCACGTACCAATCTGTCACATGCCGTACTCTGAATCACCAAGGCACAATCACACGCACACGTAGCAGCATCTCACGTCAGGCGAGGACCCGCCCACTGTCGTCGGCCTCGGTCTGGATTCAAGGCAGCGAGCTTGCACTAAGACACCATTCTTCAATTCTCCTTCATCAGCCAATTACTGTTGAAGGCAAAGCATTATTCAGCCTCGCTGTCTCCCTTTCAGCTCTCATCAAAACTGCAAACTCCCACGATGTTCAAGTCATTCTTCGCCGCGCTCATCCTCACGTCAGCTTTCTCCTCAAACCTTGTCCGCGCCTATGCTCCATGCGAACATAGCCAGAAGGAAATGAGCGTCGAGGGCGCTGAGGGCATCTTCTATGTTCACGACAAGCCGATCTGCATTGCCAACGTCAGCAACGGGGCTTGCCCGGGGGTACAGTCAGGTCTTCCGACCGGTTTATACTGTGGGGTTGTTGCAACCAATATGTACGGCTGCAAAGTGCTGCCAATACCAACGGTAAGCACAGCACCACCGTCGGCAGCCCCGTCGATCGCTCCTGCACCAACTGCACAGGCGTCAACGCCAACATCAGCCGCACCTTCCCCTGCCGGACCTCCAGTAGCAACCGCTTCTGCTCCTGTGCCAACTCCAGCTCTAACACCTGCGCCGACTCCATCACTAAGAGCTGGCGCAACACTCGACACCTTTTGCCCAAGTGGGGAATCCGAAGTAAGCGTCGAAGGCGTTGAAGGCGTTTTCTGCATCAAAGGCGGCCCCACTTGTATGAATAGTTACTACAATGGGGTTTGCCCAGGAGTTCAAAGTCCACGTCTCCCAAACGGCTCCTACTGCGGTATTGTTGCTTCTGGCGTGTACGGATGCAAGGTCTCAACTTCGTCTGCGGCAAGTGTTACTCCGGCTCCGACATCAACAACGCTAGTTAGTACGCCAGGGGCTCCTTCTTCGCTTCCCGGTGGCGGCTCGAACTACTCGTGCCAAAATGGCGAAACTCCAGTAAGCGTTGAGGGTGCTCAGGGTATATTCTGCGTCAATGGGGGTCCACTCTGCTCTAGGACCGTCCGCAGCGGGCTTTGCCCAGGAATCCAACCCCCTGGTCTCCCACTCGGACCGTATTGTGGGGTCCTGGCACCCGGCGACTATGGATGTAAAGCTTCAACAGCTCCAGCTACTCCATCTCCATCTTCATCGCCGCCATCGACCGGTGCAGCTTCCGGACCGCCAGCATCCTCGGGGATTAATTCAAACTCCAACTGCCCAAGCGGTCAGTTCGAAGTGAGCGTCGAGGGCGTCAAGGGGTTTTTCTGTGTCGAAGGAGGCCCACTTTGTTCGGCTGGTTTGAAGGACGGACTCTGTCCTGGTAAAAGCGATCGTCTTCCAGTTAGGTCGTACTGTGGCATTGTCGCATCGGGTGTGTACGGGTGCAAGATCTTGAATGCCGACTTGCTCAACACTTCGCCATCAGTTGTGGCTACCCCGATTACGCCTGGACCAGCCGGAAGTCTTGTCACTCCGGTACCTTCCCCACCACCAGCTTCACCGAACGCCCCAGCAGGTACGCCATCACTGCCAGCCACAGGTGCCCCTGCAAACAGCAATGCGACTAGCTCGGGCTGTTCCAATGGTGGTACCCTCATGAGCGTCGTCGGTACCTCGAAGCTTTTCTGTGTGCCCGGTGTCGCGTGCTGGAAAAGAATCGAACGGCACGTATCCCGCTGCAGAGCCTGCGTTGCCCAACGGTGCTTTCTGTGACATCGTACGCCCTGGAGTGTACGGCTGCAAACCAATTGCCTAATTGTGCATGAGTGCTGCATGTACACACATATATACATACATACTCTTATGCATCAGAACAAGCATTCACGTCTTGAAGTTTAGCTGCGTTCAAACGATAAACAAATCCTCACTCAGCTACATACCCGCAGCAGCCTTCGGTTTTTGTAGTATTCTTCGCACACACTAATGACAACTCGCCGACGCAGCACGCATATTAGCATGCAGCGCCTCCAACAACGCGACTGTAGCATCGCATCCCGTCATCTCTCAAGCAACTTCTGGTACTTCTTCCCATCTGCTTCGGTAATGGCTTGCAACTGATTGCCCACTCTGGCAATCAAATCGCGCGCTTTTTGCAAATCTAGCATCAAGGTGTTCATTTTACTTGCATTGGTCCGTAGACTTGCGTCAATTTGCAAACTTTTATCTTCAGCAACAATTTTGTCCATGTAGTACACGGAACGACGAAGGTGTTGCAAAAACTTGACGGAAAATTGCTCCATTTTCTCTTCGGAGTCCTCGTTAGCTTTTACTGGATTGGCAGCACTGGGGTCTTGAGAATTTTCTCTTGGGAGAGCGATTCGAGTCTCTCCTTCCCCATCGCCTGCAGGTAGGCAAAACGTCACACGCTCGGCAATTTTTGGTAACTTTCTTGCCGTCTCGCTTTCTTCTTCATCCGCTGCATCAATTTCACTGGTCAGCTCCAGTAATGATCGTCGCGCACGCTTTCGGTGAGGGCTTTCAAGTGGTGAAGGGCTCTGAAATCGATTATTCGGAGGGGCTGGTCTTTTCAGAATCTGACGCGGAGATGGAGATGCTCCCCGGATTGGAGCAGGGGATACTGGCGTCACTGCTGGTGAAGCTTGCATCCGTTGCCGGAAAGGGCTCGACGCAATATTTTTCAGTCGATTTTTCCGGTCACTAAACTCATCCAGTGCCTTCGACACAGTAATCACAGGATCTTTGATCCCGAACGTTTTCACTTGGTCGTAAGTCATCGCGCTCAGATCTCCAACCGTTTTGATTTTATAAAACAAGAAGAACGGTCGAAACGCCAATGGGAAATGCCGATACAGCTGAGAGATCGGCTCGGTGGAACCAATCAGATCTGGGCATAAGCATTGCGCGTTTGTGTTCTGTGGGTTTCGTTGAACAAATGGCTGTCCAATTACCAAAGGCGATGGCGGGTTTGATCTCTTTGGCGTCCCGAAATCTGCAGGCTTTCTTTCTTTTCTCGGTGTTGTAGGCGGAACACCTTGAACGATTGGCTTCTTAGCTGCATAGTTTCCCACTTTTTCTTCGCAATTGACAACTGCCTCCGGTGCGATTTGGGTCTGACTTACACTTTCAAGCAAGCATGGCGATGACATGCTCGTGTCAGCTGGCGCGGATGCGAAGGACGCATCGTCAGTGCTTGTTGGTATGCCTGGTTGCTCAATGTTGCTGGATGACGTAGAAGTCGTATCATTTGGGGCTTCCGTCTCTGGTCGAAAGATTTCCTTTTCTGTTTTGGGCTGGGGGTTTTCATTAGTCGACAAAGCTGATCTTGCCAAGTAATCACTCAGAAATTTTTCTCTGGAGCATGACTTTCCTGCAGAAAAAGTCTCTTTCAGCACAATCTTGCCAGCTTGAAAAACCGCTTCAGTGAGTTGTTTCAGTTCCATCAGCAAGCCGACGGACTCTTGGATATTCACATCGGCACACGCAAGCAACTGTGCCACAATGTCGCTCGCCGTCTCAAGCAACGTTAACTTGCCTTGGTTTTGCAAGTTCGACTCCAGCAAAATCGGGTACTCGAGCGATAAATACACTATCGCGCAAAGTATCGTGTTGGCTCTTGACGAAAGAGCGACGCATTGGTTTGGAAAAGCTTCACTATCCCACTTGGTCACTATTTGGTTAGAAGTGGGGAAATCTTCTTTGGTAAGTCGAATCTAGTTCAGCAAGTGCTGCGACAACTTGCTTCTCGGGTGCACAAATAACGGAACTAACTCCTCTTGCTCTTGGAACCCGCTGATTAGTGGACCAAGTAGCTGGAGCTGCCAACGTACCCGAAACAAACTGCTTGAGGAGCTGGGTCCCACTTGAATGTTTGCAGACACGGTTGCATCAGCTCCTGCTTGGCTACTCAATACCTGTGAACCAGGAGGAAGAGCCACGCTGCTTGGCATCCCAAATGCAGACTCCAGGCAGATTCGCAACAGTCGCAGTCGAAGTTTTTGCTGTTTGTCTTCGTCACCAACCAAGACCTTGGATAAATGAAGGCGCTGGCTCAAACCCCTCCAAACAGTCTCAGCTAGGCTAGCGACTTGGTTGCAATCCGGTTGATGAGTCAACTTTTCAGCATGAACTAGCATCCTCTGGATCATATTTAGCACATCTGGAAGCATAAAAGCCAATCCGAATAGATTGCTTTCGATAGAAGAGTTGCGCTGCTCCTCTAAAATCGAGAAGGGCGATGATTGCCTGCCTTGGGTGTCCGCCATGTCAAGTAAACATAATGCTTGGCCTCATTTTTGTGCTGGACAGGCACGTTTGCTTCGTCGTTGATGGTCACTGTAGTTTCACTTAAGCGCGCTGTCGTCTCAAGCGCCCAAAGTGAAGCAATGAACTCAAGAAAATGGAGCACTTCCCTTAAGCTGTTTTCTTGCTTGTTGTTAGCTTGACGATTCTCCGCGATCGCGACGAGTGGCTTTGTCACGGATTCGTAATACCAACGCTTCCATTTCCGTGCGTTGGCTTGAACCGCTCCTGGCACGCGTTCTTGATCTACGCAGAACTGATTGAAATCTTGAACTAGAGCTGAAACGATGTTTTGCCATGTGACAAATGCCGCTTGTACAATGTTCATCAGTGCTTCATCCTCGATGCAGACGATCACGGGCCGCACCAGAAGCTGGACTACAGACTTCTTGAAAAACCATTCCTTGCTTTGACGAAATACCGCAACGAGATGATTCCAGGCTTCCATGCTCATCAATCGGACGGACACGTCTTCATGCCGCATGGATATTTCCGGGATGTACAAAATGTCGTTCAAAATAGTGAGATCCGTCGCCAGCGTCGATTTCATCAGCTGCAGAATCAGTATCCACAGCTGCAATGCGCTCTTGTTTCGCTCCTTCTCCACATGCGCTTTCACTGCCGGTAATGCGTACTGGACCATGCAATCCTGCAACTCTTCACGAACTTCGTCGGACCATTCCGCAACGAATCGACTCGCTTCTTTCAATATCAGACGCGCTTGCTCCCACGTTGGTTCATGGCTGCTCGCTAGACGACTGCAAATAGGCTTCAATCAGATGCGCACGGTCGAGTCATATGCTAGCGCCACTTGCGGATACTTCAATATGAGCAAGTGCAGTCCTTTCAACGCTTGCAATTCGACTTTCCAATAGTGGATATATACGCGTAAAAAAGTTAATGTGGCTCCTTTGCACAGAGCATCGCATATTTCAAGCACACTCGGTACACGTACTTGCACGGGGCTTAAACGGATTCACAACCGCTTGGACGAAGGCTTCTACGATGCGATGGAGAAATGGGTGCCGTGTTTCCTCAAAATTCTGCATCGTCAAGCTCCAAAGACACAATTTGTAGGTCGGCTGGAACGACAGAGCAACATTTCGTCAGCACTTTGCGCTAGCCGCGCTCCCGTAAGAGCAGATGCAACGCGCATACCTCATCCGACGTTGAAAACAGTAGACTGATGGTGTCCGACAGAAACATCGCCACCTGCGCTTCAGTGAATGCCGCTGCCAGCGTCTTGTGGTACATAAAGTACGAGAGCGTGCGCAGACATACATGCAGCAAGTCGTTGACCGTCGCGTTCTGCAAGTCGTGGTGGAACTCTACCAGGAGCGCCGGGAGCCTCGCTCGCAGCGCCTGCACGGACTCGGGCGTGTCTTCGACGCGCAGCAGCTGGTTCAGCTCCAGGTACACATCGATACGCTGCTCGCTGCCACGCGACGAGGGAAACGTGCGCGTTACGGTCGCTTCGAGGTGGCGCGTCAGCGTCTGCAGCGCTTCGAGCGCGTCGCCCATGGGCGGTGCTGCGCCGTCGCCGCGTGCGCGCGCGGCCGCCTCCATTGGTGCCTTGAAGTCGCGGTTGGCCATTCCGCATTTTATGCGCAGAAAGGAAACGGGTCGAAATTAGTGTGCACCACATTACACCCGTCAAGTGGTTTTTGACCCAAAAAACAGGCACTTCAGAAAAGAAAAGAAAAACGCAGTTTTTCCGTCTTTTAATGGCCAATACCATCGCATAAACACGTGCTCTGTCGTCTCGGATTGGCTGAAAGCGAGGTTGTGGTCCGCATCAATCCGTCAGTGACCTCCACCAAGCCCGACGTGCGTTCGGCCCCACTATCTAAGACGCAAAATTGGCAGCAGAATGGCGGGCGACGGAGACAAGAAGCCGTGGGACGGCGCGGTCGGCGCCGTCACAGACGCGGTGGACAGCGCCTCGAAGAGCGTGCGCGACACGGCGGCGGACGGTGTGAGCCAGCTCAAGGGCCTCGTGGGCGGCAACGTGGACCAGGTCAAGGACTTTCTCGGCGCCAACGTGGAGCAGGGCAAGGAGCTCACGAGCTCGGCGCGCATCGCGATCAAGCGCGTCGGCAAGCAGGCGTACGGAGGCCTGAAGACCGCCGTGAGCCCCGTCCTGCAGGTCTTTGAGCAAGCCGAGTCGAAGGAAGGCACCGAGCTGCGCAAGCAGATCTCGTCAGTGCGACAGCAGGTGAACCACCAGCTCCACGATGTGCAGGTGCGTGTGTCTTGTGTCTTTTTGCACCCATCGGCTGCGTTTCATTGCGAGGTTGTTGCCGTGGATGCTGAGCTTGTGTGTTGGACTTTGTGATGCTGCAGTTGACGTTGAAGGACACACAAAAGGCGACGGATGAGCAATTGGTGCCTGTACGAGCAGCTCTCGCCGACACGCAAAAGCGTACGTGGTCCTTGCTGTCCATGGCCTTGCGGAAAAACAAAAAAAGAGAATATGTGACGCTCACCTTCGTGTTGTCTGTTGCTGCAGAGCTGATCAAGGTAAACGAGTTCCGTCGGGAGCACCCGGAAGCCGCGGTCGCGGGCCTCGTGGCCGTCGTGGGTCTCCCATCGCTTTTGCTTCGTACGTTTTTTTCCTTCTGAGTCGTTGGTTGGCGCTTGGTTGTCGACGCGTTTGGCGCTGTGTTCTAACGTGCGCCTCCTTGTGTGTCCATTTCCGTCCTGTTTGAAACAAATAACAATATTAGGCGGCAAGATCGTGGCGGTGCGCAACGTGCTGGTCGCGGTGGGCGGTGGCGCGGCTGTGGCCTACGGCTCCGACAGACTCGCGGCCAAGAAGAAGTAAACAAACGATTACCAGCACGAGCGTGCGTATGTGTGTGTGGCCTTCGTGAGAGCAGCAAACGGCAAGAATAAAAAACAGAAAAACAAAAAAAATAAGCATACGCTGTGATGTTGTCGGCCTCCGCGTGTCCAGGAGAAAAACAGCGGCTCTCTTGGCGCACGACGATAGCAAGAGGCGGAGGCTCCGCAATAATCCCGCTTTGTAGCTCCACTGGAGCTGCCGTTAGTACACGCGGGCGGTGCGTCGCAACGTCGTTAATCACCGCGTCCGGCGCTCCGTGGAGATGCCTGAAGCCGCGCGAAAGTGCGTCTGCGACACCGAGCAGCAGCAGCCTCCCGTGTAGGCGCACGCACTAGTAATGGCCCCACGCGCGCAGGCCGATCGTGTCGATCATCACGAGGCAGCACTTTGCCGCCACGTTGCGCATGTCCCAGCCGAAAAAGTGCGGCACCTGGTCAGAGCGTTGGGGAGGGTCGATTGGCTTTTCTTCGTCTTCGATATTTCCATTTCCTATCACGATTCGAGGGTATATTCAATACATTAGGTCATTTTCGATGCTGGCACGGATGCTACACCCATCCGTATCCACAGGGATTCGTTTCTGCAAGCACTCCAACTATCCATTCCTTTTTTGTGTTAGTTACGTTGGGACAATTCGCATCATGGCATTGCCGGCGCGAGCCAAACGCCCCTCCCCCACACGCCAATTCGCCGCTCGCCCGACGCAGAGCCGAGCAGCGCCACTTCGACCGACCGGCGGCGGCGGCGGTAGAGGCACCATAGGCAGCAGCGGCCCGATGCAGTGGATGCGGCGGCGCGCGTCCCGGCGCGAGAGCGCGGTCAGCGTCGGCTACCGGCGCTCGCACCACCGGCAGTACGGGCTCTCGAACGCTAACCAGGTGCTGCTCGTGGTCGTGGTCACGGCGCTGCTATTCTTCGCGCTGCTGCGCTGGCACTGGCTTGAGTTCGACCACAAGATCTCGGCCGGACTCTGGGGCATCCTCGTGCCCGCCGACGTGAACCGCAGCGCCAACGACAGCTCGGCGTCCGTGTCCTGGCGCGAGTTCTGCAAACCCGACACGCCGCAGAGCTTCACGCTCCCGTTGTACGTGCAGTAGCAAGTTCTCGATGATGATGGCCCCTCATACCGAGCGCGTGATCTCAGAGAACGCTCTTTTTGTGCTGGACGCATGCAGACTGGATGGCGTGAGCCAGCCGATCAGTGAGGACGACGCCATAGTGCTCTGCGGGATCCACGCGAACGAGGACAGCGCCGCGTCCGTGACCGAAGCGATCCGCGCGCTCGTGGCCACGGCCATCGGCTTCTCGATCACGACGCTCCTCTGCGCCGTGTACCTGCACGTCGGCCACCCGTCGCGCAAGCAGATTCTCTACCTCGGCGCGATCCCGGGCCTCGCGCTGCTTATCGCGGGTGCGTTTGAAAAAAGTGCTCATGAACTGTTGAGGCAGGTAATGGAGGAGCATGGGACTCATGCGATTCTGTGTGGATCTGGTGGTTTGTGTAGCGATCCTTGGGACGATCGTGCTGATCCTGTGGCAGAGCAACTTTCGCGCCTTCGACAATGGCGACTGCTTCACGCTCACGGTGGCGGCGACGGTCATCGCGTACTTGACTGCGATCTCCATGATGATCCGCTGGCGATGGGTACGTGCATTCTCCCCCTCCTGCATATTCAACAGCTACGGTATCGACACGAGGGGATTGGGAATGAATGGCTGACACATTGTTGTATTCTTGTTTTCTTGATGCCTCAAAAGCCTGGGATCTGTGCGGTGCCCAACGAGCAGCAAGCCTTCCGAGGGCGGAGCTATCGTTCCGCGACGCGTCAGCAGCAGCAGCAGCAGCTGGTGGGTGCTGGCGCGACGACGCAGGCGTCATCTCCGCATCTGGACACCATTCTAGTTGATGCCACGCAGCCGCCGCCGCGCGTTGGCACGTTCCGCCAGATGGTGGGATAATTGGAAAAAAACTGGTGTGCACAGAAGGTCGAGTGGCGGAGCAGCAGCCCCACTATTTATTGAAAAAGAATCAAAGAATTGACCCTGGAAGGTTCGACGCGACCGAGAGCTACGTCACAGGATGAGCACATGGGGGAACTCTGCAAGCAAGCGGACTGTAGAGTGACAATAAAAAAAAGAATAAACGCATGCCGTGAAGCATGCACTTGAACGCTGGCGTGATCCCTTTTGGTGTTATCTGCGGAAGACAGACCCAAGGCTGCTGGACGATGCTAAAACCGAAAGAAAAAAAAAGCATCTCAAGTGCACCCGAGCCACGCTTCGACGTCGGGATCGCACTTTGGACCAACGCCGTGGCGGATCTGCAGCTTTCGGAGCTCAACATCGTGCGGATTGAATGAGCAGGCAAGCACCTGCATGCGGGCATTGATGCAAATGCCAATGGCCGGCGCAGCGCTCGCGTTCTCGCTATCGTTTTCATTGTTCAGCGGCTGCTGTCGACACTGGCGGAACGGAACGCCGCCGCAGACGTCGACATCAGCTCGCAGTATCACGCCAGGGTGCAAGTTCGATTCGTTTGGGCAGATGCTGCCACGTGTGGTGTACAGGAACCGTTGCGAGGTGTTCGTGAGAGAGCTTACGGACTGGTTTTCGTCCAGGCAGCTCATCTTGGGGATATAGCGGTGGGTGTCTTCGGTGCAAAACGCGTGCGAGAGATTGCAGACGCCCAAAAAGCCATTGCAGCAGAGCGCATTGGGCTCAACGACCGTCAACTTGCGCAGGCGGACAAGCGGCGCCAGCTCCGGTAAACGGCGAAGCGCGGAAAGGTACACCACGTCGAGTTGCTCGAGTCTTGTGAGGGACTTGAAAGACGGCAGCTCGCCGACAGCAAACATCAGCGCCAGCAAAATGCGCTTGGCGTTGACGAGGCCGTGGAACGACGGCAGCTTTAGCAGAAATGGGTGCATGCCCAAATTGATGTGCTCCAGAGCGTGCATGCTCGAGAAAAGGTCGGGAGGAAGGTGCACAAGGTTCGACCCGCCAATCTTGCCCTCGATGTGCCTAGCAGGCAAACAGCGAGTCGAGAGATCAGAAGATGCGCACACACCGAGTCAGCCATGCGCGATAACGTACACGTATTCCAGTTGCGTGAGCTTCGTGGCCCAGTCGGGGAGCGCATTCGTGTCGGTATATATCAGCTCTCTGCGCCACACAAAGAGGACGTGAGCTCGGGGGCAACGTAATCGAACGACACGTACACGTGCTTTAAATTGGTGCATCGCTGCAACTCGTCTGGCAAAGCTGGTAGCCCTCGATTGATCAGCTGGAGCGCTCGGAGGTCGCCCGACCGCGCGAGTTGACGCACGGTCTCGGTCTTGTCGCGCGGATGCACCCACTCGTCGTACGTCCTTGGGCTCTTGTCAGCGTCCAGCAAAGTGCGGCGAGGACAAACGTCACGTGTGCACCATCGCCACGCGTACACGACGCATTCCGGGTACGCGGCGCACGCCGATGCCGACGCGGTCACCGACAATCCGGCGAACACGAGAACCAAGACGCTAAACACGGTGAATGGGACCGCCACGTACTTCGACACACAGATTTGCCCTGGAGTCGCGTGACCGCGCAGACTCGGCAGTGCATTTCGAATCTGGCGCCGGCGCAAAGCTTGGATTTCAAGTACACGCTTGACGCGGCTGCAAAGCGACATGTTCATACCAACGCGCAGTATCAGCTCCGCGACTGTGAGCATTCGAAGCGAGTCAAAGCTCGTGCGGAAGAGAAACACCTCGGACGGGTTCATCATCATGCGCGCATGAAGCGCAAAGCTGCCGGGTGGAAGCACGGCTCGGTACAGCTCATACAGCTCTCGGTCAAAGTGGAAATTCGTGTAGCAATGCGCGAGCACGACAATCGGGAACACAACAGCAAACAGCAAATCAAAGCTTGAGCGGTATGGAGCGCACAAAGAGCATGTGTGTTGAGCAACAGGTTTCTCGCTAAATATCAATGGCGGCGAATGGAGGGAGACCTACATGGAGTCAACGAGCACTTCGTAAAAAGCCGAGCAGCGCGTGCCGAGCCAAACCGTCACGGTGCAGGACGCCGCGTTCGCAGCGATCAGCAATGAATAGCTGTAGATCAGCGACTCTGGGAACCCAGCTTCGAGCAAGTACACGAGTGCGAGCGTCTGCAGCGCAAAATCCACCGTCTTGAGGCAGACATTCTACGAGGTGAGCACAAATTCAGCTAGTGTCCATGAGCGCGCCCTGTGAGCTAACTACACACACAACACGCACCCAGAACTCGCGCTTCTGTCCATGGAACCCTGTCAGATCCGCCCAGTGCGCACGAACTCTGTGCAACGTTAGTACCGACGATGCTGGCAGCAGCGCTTGCCACAAATCCATGTGGTCGTGAATGCCCCATGGAAAGCTCGGGATCGGGCGCTGGTTGCGACAGAAAAGCATCGCGAGCAGTACATAGAGGTACCCGAGCTCTACGAGCACGAGCCCCGACCCTCTTAGCACTGTCATCCATAGCGGCGTGTCCACGATGAGCCAGAAATTGCCGTCGTCGTACTCGGTCGTGCCCATGAGGCAGTTGGCTGTCCACGTCGGCGCAAAGGTGAGCAGCGTCAGCCAGCAAGTCCAGACGACGCACACAACGACGATGTACAGCAGCGGGACTCCTAGGACGCCGTACGCGTCTGTCAACGACAGGTTAAGCGTTGTGGCGATGGCATTTTCCAATGGTGCCTGTGGGTGTGCAGCTCCTAGCAGCCCGGGGTGCAGCAAGTTGTCTCTTGATGGCGCTACCAGAACCACTGCGGCTCCCCTCCACGACCAGCCTCGAGCAGCAGCCTGCGCTAGCTTGCCACTGCGCTGCTTGCCGTGGTTCTTCGCGGTGTTGATTCACAAAGTTGTTGTCAAGACGAGCCCACGTATCGACCCCTCTGCCGTAGTATTCTTAGCCGCTTGCCGGGATAAATTCATCCCAGTGATCGTTATAATAATTGTGGGATTGGCATCGCAAGGTGCCCGCTGGACGGGTGTGCACTTTGTGGTGGCGCCAATTAGCACGACAGCCGGATAGTTCAGGCCACGCCACAGGGCTTCACAGGTCTTACGTTGGGGCCACAGCCGTGCCTCTCTACGCAAGCAGACGCACCGCTCGTTCCACGAAACTGAACGCACGTTCATCCACGCACAGACGTTGGCGGCAATTGGTTTATTACTCTCTTTCTTTTCTGGGTTGTTTCTGACAGAGCTTACCTCTGCGTCTTGCCAGTCGATGCTGCCGCTACTGCTGCGGTTGGCTCGCGTAGTACTGCTGATACTGGTAGTACTCTGCGCTGCTCGCTGCTGCAGCAGCATCTGGAGCCGTCGACGCAGCAGCGCCAGCAGCGGGGCCATAATGTGAATACTGATAGTCTGTGCCGGGAGCCGCTGCCGTTGCATTTTGGTCCCACGTGCCGTAGGAATTGTAGTAATCGCTTGCACCCCACTGTTGCTGGAGGCCTGCTGCTCCCCACGATTGCTGCTGGGAGCCGTACCCATAGCCACCGGCTGGGGCGACTGGAGGCGGGTACGCAGTAGCGGGGGTTGAACCAAGAGCCACTGGCCCCTGCGTGCCAGGCGGAGGAGGCGCCGACGAAGTTCCTGGAGCTCCCACCGATTGCTTCAGCATCCACGGCTGCGTCTTCGTCGTTGACGATGTGCTCGCGGGTTGCAGCCAAGGCGCTGGTGCCGGCGCCGCGGGTTTTGTAGCTGTCGAGATCACTGGCTTCTCGCCCAGCTGCTGCATGAACGAATTGTATTCTTCGTCGATCGCAGCAGTCTCGGCCGCCGATTTCTTCTTCTGCGTACAATCGCGGGTCGGGTGACTGGAATCACCACAGATCGCACATTTCACGTCTGCAGCCCTAAAGTTCTCTGTACACAAGCAAACCAAAGCACAACACACACAGCCAAGTTAGCAAGGAACAATCATCGTATCAACACACAAAATAATGGATGGGAAGGCGGCGAGATGGTGCTTACGCTGTCTGTTGGGGCATTCCCACTGGCGATGGCCTTTTTCGCCACAAATGTGGCAAAAGTCGTCGTCTCGCAGCGTGCCGTTGATCAGCGCGAGCTCTCGCAGCTGCTTCTGCTTGTGCGAGTTCTTCGTGTCGTCCACGGGCACCAGCAGACTCTGCACTTCCTTCGCGGCCTTGTCCAGGTCCTCTTCCTTCTCGCCCGTGATCAGCACGTGCAGATCGTCGTTCTCATCGGCGTTCAGCTTCTTGCCCTTGCTGCCTTCCTTCACGGACCCCTTGCCGCGGATCGCGATCTTACAGTTCGATTCCTTTTCCATGCGCTTCTGCGTGTTGCCGCGCGGTCCGATGATCAGTCCGATGAAGTTGTACTGCGGGAACTCCTTGATCGGGATGTAGATCTTGCGATGCAGCTTCTGGCGCATGTAGTCTGGCGGCGGGCGATACATCGGGTTCACCTTCACGAGCTCGTCGATCGTGGTCTGGCGGCTTCGCTCGAGCGCTGCGCGCATGCGCACTTCGCGCGTGTTGGTTCGCTTCCCGTTCGAATCGTATTGCGGCGGAGGCGACGGCGAGCGGTTCGGATCTTTTTCGATCCGCGCGGCGTCGGCCGAGACAGTGGCCAGCTTCTGGTTGATCGCTTCGAGTTTCGTGCGCAGCAAGAGCGTCTTCTGCTGCGGCTGCGCCATCATCAGGTTGGCCACGTTCACCGCAGGCGTCGCGCCCGCTGGCGCCCACCGCGACTTCTTCTTCTTCTTCTCTCCATTCGCATCGCCGTTGTCTGCAGCTGCTGCCGTCGGGAGCTCGTCGCCCCATCGGCTCTTTCGGCGTCGCTTCTGTGGGTTCTCTTGCTCCTCTGCTGGGCCACCAGTGGCGGTTGTAGACTCTGCCGTCGACGGCGCAGCTGATGGCGCCGCGCCGTTGGCCGGTGCCAGCTGCTCCGCTGCCGGCTCAGAGGCGCCAGCGTCTCCGTTGGCATCCGCTGGCTTGCTGCCGCTGTCGGTCGCCTTAATGTACTCCTTCAGGACCTCGCGATACGGCACCCAGGTCTTGAAGTCCTGCCAAAACAGAGGAAATGGCCCGTATTTGCTCTGCAGAAAGCAACACAATGCATGATGAGTTGATCGCGTCCACGTACAGCGTCAGCATGGCATCACGGCCGCAAAAAAAAAAATACGAGAATCGCTGTGGACGTACCGTTAGCGCCGAGTTCTGGCGGAACCACTGCTTCATCGGGTAGTGGTAGGTTTTCATCATCGCCTCGCGCTCCTGCTCCTCTTCGTAGTGGTACTCGTCCTCATTGCGCGGCGCGGCGTCAGCGCCAGACGCGCCCACGGCGGCGGCGGTGGAGGGAGTGGAGGGAGTGGAGGAAGTGGACACGCTCGTGCCGCCCTCTGCGGGCGGCTCCGTGCCCATGAACGCCATGAACGCCGCGTAGCCGTCGTCCGCCATAACTGCTTTCCCCGGTTGCTTTCGAGTTCTGTTGGCGGATATGGGGTGGAACAAGATGGGACGGGGGCAACGAGTGTGCCTTTTGCACCACCAGTCGGTCACTCTTCGGGGGCACTAGTTTGTGCTGCAACATAAGCGCGAGTCACGTTTGTTCTGTCTTGTACAGTACTGATTCAGCATATTTTTGAGGTCAAGCTATAGAAAATGCGCGCAAGGTTCGGTGCGGCTCTTGTAGGTTCGCACTCGCAAACTGTTCCAGGTGGTTGTTTATAACCAATCGTGGCGACTTGAAGCTTTCATTATGTCCAATCAGAACGGCCAACGAACGTGTGATTGGCCCCGCCAGTGATCTTTCTGGGGGTTCACTGCAGAACCAATATGGCGGACGAGGACACGTACCAGTCGGAGGACTCGCTCAAGCAGCTGCTGGACGTGTGCGTGCTCCACCCGACGCACGAGCCGTTCATCCAGGCGTACCAGGTGCGTGCGCTCGCGCTTTCAACGGCCGCTGGGCAGTGCCGCGGTTCCCTGCCGCATTCGTGACTGATCCATCGTGTCTGTCTGCAGGAGGAAACGATCGAAAAAGTGAAGAATGGCGAGTATCCGCTCAAGCGCGTCGTGAACCAGACCCTCTCGGCGGCGTTCCAGGGCCAGCACCGCGCGTCGGAGGTGCACCTGCGCGCGTTCATCAAGGCGCTGACGCCAGTGAGCGGGTTCCCCGAGGCGTTCACGGCTGTGCTTACGGCCAAAGCCAAGGCGTTTGCCAAGTCGTTTGCCGGCGCGCGGCTGAGCGCATTGCGTTTGTCCTGCGTGGTGCTGGGCGCCGTGGAGAAAGAAGCGGCGCTTGCTGCCGATGCCGCCCGGCCCAAGTGGGTGCGCGACTTGCTCGCAGCGCAGTCCGTGCTGCTCGAAGCCACGCTGGTCGACTCGGCGCGCGTGCAGGCGCTCGCGCACAAGGCGGTGCTGCAAGTGATGCAGGCGCACCCCGCATTGGTCCAGCTCTACGTCGACACGATCACGGGCGCCAACAAGGAGCTGCAGCAGTACAGTCTCTGGTCGGTGCTCGCTCAAAGCTCCCAGGTGTCGCAAGACGTGGTCGACAAGCTGTGGGCGATGTACGCGTTCTGGGCCTTTGAGTCCAAGTCGCGAACGGCTGTGGCGCTCGATCGCAACGACGTGCGCTTCAAGCACTTGGACTACGACCGTTTTGACGCGATTATCAAGCCCACGGCGGCCAAGATGCTCAAGAAGTCGCCGGACTCGGTGCTTGAAGCCGTCAATGCACTCGTCCGCGCGACTCCGCTGGACTTTGGACGCTACATGAAGGAGATGTTTTTGTCGGTGCTCACGGCCAAGCTCCGCGCGCAGAAGGAGGATGTCCGCGCGCTCAGCGTGACGCTCGCGAAGGAGCTGCTGGCAACATTCAAAAGTGAGGAGCACTTTGTGCTGCTCGTCACCGAAATGGGCTCGGTGCTCGATGGGAAGCAGGGCATCTTGGCGCAGTTCTACCAGCGAGAATCGATTTTTGCCGTGCTGTCCGATGCCGCCGACACTGTTGCTGCGGCCGTGGGGGCGGACGCTGCGAAATCGATTGCCGCGGTTGCCGTGCCTGCTCTTCTCAAGGCCGTCAACAAGGAAGCGCACGACCAAACGCGCCACTTGGGACTGCTGGCGCTGGGCAAGTGGCTCGCGCTCGCGCAGGGCGTGCCGGCAGATGCCGCGACGAGCATCAAGGCCGGTCTCAAAAACAAATCCGAGCACATTGTCGCCGGGTACTTGCGCGCCCTCGTCGTGTTTTGCCGCAAGTCGAGTGCGTCGGCTGTTGCGGGGCTCCAAGTGTTCGCCGATGAATTGCTGAGCGTGATCAAGGAAGCCAACAAGAAGCCCAACGTTGTGCACTTGGACGGTGTGCTCGCCGTCGCGCTCGCGGGGTACTTGGCGTCGGTGAACAGTGACATGGACGCCAAGATGGCGCGAGAAGGTGTCGTCGACGTGCTCTTGAGCGACAAATCGTTTGTTGAGGCGTCGGTGCGTTCGCTGTTGCAGACCTTGAAGGACGCAAGGGACAACGGCGCAGGCCCAGCGCAGGTCGAGCGGCCAGAGATCGCGGCGTTGGTCGCGCTGCCAACGTCGCTCTCGTGGGTGCTCTCGTCCAAGCAAACGGACGCGAGCGCTGCATACAAGCTCGTCGTGGAGCTGTTGGTGTCGTCGGTGATCCCTGCCCAGAAGAGCACCGAAGACGCCATCAAGGGCGTGTTTGCCGCGTCGCTCGAGCACTGCGAAGGGCTCGTTGTCGCGCTCCAGAACAAATTGGCCGCAACGGCGACCGCTGACGCGCAAGCCAAGACGACTCGCTTGTCGTCCTCTTCTGTGGCGGGCGACGACACGAACAGCGCGTCGATCATTCCTTCGGCGGGTGTCTTGCGAAAGGCGCTTCGCCTGCTTGTCCCTGAGAGTGTTCGTACGCACAACGACGTGCGTGAGACGTTGTTTGCGCGCGTGTTCCTTCTCGCGCACCACCCATTCCTGGTGAGCGGCACGAAGCAAGAGACGTTCTCGAGCGAGTGGAACCACGTCAAGATGCGCTTCCTGTCGCCAAGTGCAGCTGAAGAAGCGAACACGGAAGACGCTGGTGAAGACAACGAGGACGAAGACGAGGAGGAAGAAGAGGAAACGACCGACGACCGCATTGACCACTTGATTGAGGCGAACGACAGCATCAAGCAATCCATCGCTGCCCTTCTCGCGAGTGAAAGTGACGGGCTGCTCTTCTCGAGCATCCCAGCGGAGCGTCTGGCTGCGCAGCGCATGCTCGCGTCGCTGCTCAGCTTTGCCGGCAACGGCGAGGGCGAGAGCGTGGCGCTGCACAATGTGATTGAAGAGTTGCTCGTGAAGCGCATCGACGAGGAGCAGATTGGCGCGATTATGGACCTTGACGTTAAGGTGTTTTTCACGCCGTTCGATGAGCTCTATGTCCCGGAGAAGAAGGGCGACGCCGACGCTGACAGTGGCGCGAGCTCGAGCAAGCGTCGTGGTGGCGCTGGCCGTCGTGGCAACGAGGATGAGCAGTGGGAGCAGCAAGTGCGTGAAGAGCTTGAGAAGAAGAAGGCCCTCGCTGCGAAGGCCAAGGCATCGTACACTCCGGAAGAGAGAGCGCAGTTGGCTAAGCAGCAGACGCTACGCACGGCATTGAAGCAGAAAATCCAGGTTGTCGACTACGTCTTGGAGACCATCGAAGTGCTCGCCGCCGTGCGTCCTGACGAGTTGCACCCTGCGCTGCCGTACCTGCTCCGCTCCTTCAGCACCTTGTTCGAATGCGCAATCTTTGAGAAGGAGTCTGGCGCTGCACTCCGATCAATCGCCAAGGCGATTTCGCCGGAACTGCTGCGTCACCACTACGAGGACGTTGCGGATTCGTTGCGCGTCGTGCTTCAGCTGCAGCTTTTGGAATCGCGCAGTGAGAAGACGCGCGTCGTGGCCCAGATGCTCGATGTGTTCTCGCGCATGCTCGCGGGACTCATGGAGTACGTATTTGGCTTCCAGTTCGACAGCGAGGCCGATTTCGACGGTGACGCGCCCGTGAACCACGTCGGGCCGCCGACGTTCCACCTGATCTATCCAGTGCTTCGCACGCTGATCCATCTGGAGCCGAGTCTGCGGCACTGGGCGCTCCCGCTGTTTGCCGTGCACGCGCGCATGATCCCAGAAGAAGAGGAGGAAGAAATCGGCGATGTCGCGGCGCAGCGACTCTTGCGGAAGGAGATGATCGTGCTGACGCTGTTCCTGCTCTCGCAGAAGGCGACGGGCGGCTGTGCTCCGATCACGAACCCCGATCTCGAGCCAATGAAGCTTCTGACGAACTTGCTCTTGGGGCCACCACTTTCGAGCAGCGAGTGGGTGCCATTGTTGGGCGACGACGGTCTCTTGTCAAAGTTCACCGAGGTTCGTCACGCGGTGCTCCAGGCACTCGCCCAGGTCGCTGAGAGCGACGAATCGGAGCAACTGCACTCGAGTGCGAACCCGCTGCTGACGTCGCGCTTGTTTTACGCGTGCTTTGACACCGACACTGCGAACCAGAGCATCGCCAAGTCGATCTGGGACTCGACCGCGTCGGAGCTCACGCGTCTCTTTGCTGGACCCTTGCTCGTGCTTCTCAACCACCGCCATGCAAATGTGCGCGAAAGCGCTGCGTTCGCGCTCGCCGACGGCATGAAGCAGTTCCCAGAGACCATCACCCCAGTAGTCAACAACCTGAAGTCGCAGTTCCTCAGCAGTCTGCCCAAGCCACTCGATACGTTGGACGAGTTTGGGATCCCGAAGGTGCGTCGTGCCGGTCAGGGCGAGATGAAGGAAGAGCCCGAGACGTACTTGCCGCGCTGCGGTGTCGGGCTCTGTCTCGAGAAGGCCGTGCTCGTGGCCGCGTTCTCCAAGGAGAACGTCATGGACGTCATGTCGTTTGTGATCGAGCACGGTCTCGGCGACTCGAACGCGACAGTGCGTACTCAGATGCGCAAGACGGGGATCCAGGTCGTCGACGCCTTTGGCGGTGGTGCGAATACGTCACAGCTGCTCCAGGTCTTTGAAAAGTTCCTCGACACGAAGCCATCCGATGACGCCAAGCACGAGATCTACGACCACCAGCGCGAAGGCGTGGTCGTGTGTCTCGGAGCGCTCGCCAAGCACATGGACAAAACGGATCCGAAGGTATCGTCGATTGTCGATTTGCTGCTCGAGGCACTCAGCATCCCGTCCGAGTCTGTGCAGCGGTCGGTCGCTGCGTGCTTGGCGCCGTTGATTCCTGCCGTGAAGGGCAGAAGCACGGACATCATGGACGATCTGCTCGTGCGCACGACCACTGGTGAGACTTTTGGCGAGCGTATCGGAGCTGCATTTGGTGTCTCGGCCGTCGTCAAGGGTCTCGGTATCTCGGCGCTGAAGCAGCACGACATTATCCCTCGTCTGGAGGAGTCGATGAAAACCGGCGGCGCGAATGCGCGACAGGGCGCGATGCTCATCTTCGAGTGCCTGAGCCAGCGCCTGGGCATCCTCTTCGAGCCGTACATCATCGTGATCTTGCCGATCATGCTCAAGTGCTCTGCCGATGCGAGCCCTCAAGTGCGTGACGCCGCCAGCCAAACGGCCAAGGGCATCATGGCCAACTTGTCGGCCCATGGCGTGAAATTGGTGCTCCCGTCGCTCTTGCGAGCGCTCGAAGACAGCGCGTGGCGTACAAAGCAGTCCGGCATCCAGATCCTGGGCTCGATGGCGTACTGTGCGCCGCGCCAACTGGGCTCGTGTCTGCCACAGGTCGTGCCAAAGCTCATGGCTGCGCTCACGGACTCGCACCCGAAGGTGCGCGAGTCCGGCAAGAGCGCGCTTCGTGACATCGGGTCCGTCGTGCGTAACCCGGAGATCGCGTCGATCTCGAACGCGCTGCTGAATGCGCTCGAAGACCCGAACAAGTTCACGCCTGAGGCGCTGCAGCAACTGCAGTCGACATCGTTCGTGCACTCGATCGACGCTCCGTCGCTCGCGCTTGTGATGCCCATCATCACGCGTGGCCTCAAGGACCGAGGTGGAGATGCCAAGAAGAAGTCGGCACTCATTGTCGGCAGCATGTGCTCGATGATCAACGACGCGAAGGACCTGATCCCGTACATGGATATGGTGCTCCCGAGTCTCAAGAGTCAGCTCATGGATCCGATCCCCGAAGTGCGTGCCGTGGCTGCGAAGGCCATGGGCAAACTGGTCAAGGGTCTCGGCGAGAAACACTTTTCGGACATTCTCGCGTGGCTGCTGGACGCGATGAAGGGCGATTTCGGCAGCGTCGAGCGCTCGGGCGCGGCCCAGGGCCTGTGTGAAGTGCTCGTAGCGTTGGGCAAGGACCGCGTCGAGGCCACGCTGTTTGACGAGATCTTCCCGCTCGCGCGCCATCCAAAGTACTCAGTCCGCGAGGGTGTGCTGTGGACCATCGCGTTCTTGCCGCCAGCGTTTGGCAAGGGCTTCTCGGTGTTTTTGGGCGATGCGCTGCCGATCGTTGTCTCGGGTTTGTCGGATGAAGCTGAGTCTGTGCGCGACGTCGCGATGCACGCGGGCCACGTTGTCGTGAACGCGCACGCGATCTCGCACACGAAGGACATCTTGCCGTCTCTGGAGGCGGGTCTCTTTGACGATAGCTGGCGCATTCGTCAGAGCTCCGTCGCGCTCTTGGGCGATCTCATGTACCGCATCAGTGGCACGCGCGCCGTGGGCTTGAGCGAGTCGAACGACTTTGACGACGACGACGATGCCGCAGGCAGCGCTGCGGGCGACAAGGCGATCATCAAGGTGCTCGGCATGGAGCGTCGCAATGCGATCCTGGCGTCGCTGTACATCATCCGCTCCGACACTTCGGCCGTCGTGCGTCAAAGCGCTCTGCAAGTCTGGAAGAGTGTGGTCGCGAACACGCCCAAGACGCTGCGTCAGATCTTGGAGGCGCTCATGACGTCGATTGTGAATGCGTTGTCCGGCAGCAACGTCGAGAAGCAGACGATGGCCGGGCGCACGCTCGGTGAAATCGTGCGCAAACTCGGTGAGCACGTGCTGCCAGAGGTCGTGCCGATCCTACGGTCTGGGCTGTCGCCAAAGAACTCGAGCGGCATGCGCCAGGGCGTGTGCATCGGTCTCGCCGAAGTCATCGAGTGCTCATCGAAGAAGCTGATCGAGGACTACGTGGACACGCTCGTGGACGCCGTGCTCGACGGCTTGTGCGACGAACTTCCTGAAGTGCGAAACTCGGCCGCGCAGGCGTTCGACGTGCTCCAAAAGAGCATTGGATACCGCGCGGTTGATGAGACTGTGCCGTCGCTGCTGCAGCGTATCCGCTCGCACGATGCGGACGCCCAGGAGCGCGCGCTATTGGGTCTGCAGGAGATCTTGCGCGTCAAGTCTCGCGAAGTGCTGCCGTACCTCATTCCTCGTCTGCTCACGACACCTGTGACGCCACCAGCGGCGCGTGCGATCTCGCGTGTGGCGCAGGCCACGGGCGCGGTCATCCATCTCCAGATCGAGCGCATTTTTGGCGTGTTCATTAGCCAGTACGTGGCGCTGTCGTCGACGAATCCGGCGGTCGCGGATGCAATCAAGGCGTCGCTACGCGACATTGTGCTCAGCGTGGAGAACCCGGGCGTGCACTGGCTCGCGATCGAGCTGTGCAAGTACTGCGAGAGCGAGGTTGTTCAGGAGCGCACGCTTGCGTTCTACCTCGTTGGCGAGTTCTGCGGGGACACGAAGACACAGTACAATGACCAGGTGGCGCTATATCTCAAGCAGATCGTTGTGCACTTGAACGATACGGAGGGCGACGTCGTGCAGGCGGCGTCCGACGCGTTCAAGGGCATGAACGCGACGCTGCGACCGGAGCAGCTGGGCGACCACATCGACTTTATCCGCCAGAGCATCAACACGTTGGTGAGCGATGCGCGCCATCGCAAGGGCGGCGTCGGCTCAACGGGTGAGTACCTGCTTCCGGGCCTATGCATTGCCAAGGGCCTCGAGCCGTTCCTGCCAAGTTACCAGCACACGCTGATGAACGGAACGCCCGAGTTGCGTCAAAGCGCGGCGACGGGACTCGGCGAGCTGGTTCTGTTGTCGAGTGCCGCGGCGCTGCGTCCGTACCTGATCAAGCTCACGGGTCCGCTCATCCGTATCGCGGGCGATCGCTTCCCGGGCCACGTCAAGGCCGCGATCTTGCAGACTTTGGAGATCTTGCTGGTGAAGGGCGGCGTCGCGCTCAAGCCGTTCCTGCCACAGCTGCAGACGACGTTCGTCAAGGCGCTGAACGACACGGCGTCCGAGGTGCGCACGCGCGGCGCCACGGCGCTGAGCAAGCTCGTGGCGCTGAGTCCACGTGTGGATCCGCTGGTCGCGGAACTGACCGAGAAATTGCGCACGACGACGGCCGGGATCCGCGAAGCGAACCTCATCGCGGTCTCCTCGATCGTCGAGACCGTTGGCGACAAGATCTCGGCGCCTGCCAAGTCTGGATTGCAGGATGCGCTGCTCGAATTGCTCGACTCCCAGGAAGACACACCGCGTGAGCGTGCGAGCAAGTGCGTGGCTAACGTCGTGATCGCCTCAGATACCGACGAAGGTTCTGCAAGTGTGCTGAGTATCGGTCTGGCCGATGCCGCGAAGAACAGCATTGCGCTGGCGCAGTTGCCGTGGACGAGGCGCCACAGTGCGTGCGTGTTTTTGGAGGTTGTGCTCCAGAAGAACCCTGAGTGGATTGCGGGTAACGTGGCATCGCAAGTGGCCACGAGCCTCACGCTGCTGGCTGCAGACGAGCACATCGCGGTGCGCAGTGCGGCACTGAAGGCGATTGCGGCACTCGTGAAGCAAAACTTGGCGCAGGCCGACGCGTTTATCCCGATCCTGGTGGACGGAATCAAGCACCCGAACAAGGACGTGAGCAAGACTGCGGCCAAGATCGTGAAGCGGCTCGCGAAGAAGGACCCAGCCGCCACGCGCGCGCACTCGAACGCACTCGTACCAGCGGTCTTCCAGATCATCAAGAGCAACAACATTGCCGTCAAGATCACGGCCGAGCGTGCGCTTTTGTACCTGCTCGAAGTGCAGACGCGCCCCGAGACGCTCGCGACGTTCGTGCGTGGTGCCGACGCCATGGAGGGCAAGGTCATCGCTGAGTACGCACGTCGTGTGCTCGCAAAGTTGCGCCCCGATAGTGGTGATGAAAGCGAATGAGCGGAGAGAGCCAACAAAAACCTCGGATGGGATGCGCGTTAGCTGAAGGCAACGATACCAAAAGCATATGTGGGTTTTACCTTTCAATCGTATTTTGCATGGACGAAGTGCACAATGACCAACACCTGACACGAAATTTTGCTTTGCGCGAAAGATGATCTCATCATTGCAATCCCCTTGTTTATGTTATCCACAGCTGAATCGCCATGCTCCCCACAAGTCCAATGATGACGTTGCTCAACAATGCTGCCATCGATGTGTTGAGTTTCTGGAAAATCAGCTTGCCAGTCGACGCAAACTCGAGTGCAGCGGCAGACGCCAGTGCATAGAGCCACCACCACCAATGCAGAGTCTTCATCATAATCGCCCAGTGTGCTCCCAGCACGAAATTGCAATCTCCACTTGGAGCAATCTCGTTGTGATTGAACGCTGACCTAGTGCAAGGCTTTATCTGGGTCTTGTTGTTCTCCTTCTTTTCTTCCCAGTGTAGAATATTTTGCCGTGCATGCTTCGCAGCTACGCTCGATGCCGGCAAAAGCTTTTCGAGGAGCGAGAACGGCGGGATAATTGTGAGGTTAATAAACTGGATCTGCACAAACGAACAAGCAGCGTGAGCTGTCTGAGTGAACAACAACCACCTAGCAATTTCCAAGTCGGAGATCACCTGTAAGTCGGGAACCATGGCTGCTTGGATATAGCAACTCAGAGACACTTTGACGCCCGCACGCTTTTCTGCTTCGCCTTGCTCGATAAATTCCCTGGAGAAGCGCTCGCTCAGCAACTCAGTGGTGCAATCCCTTAGTGTGAAAAGCATGCATCAATGACGTACTTCATGATGAGGTCGGTCCATCGTTCTGCTGTGTAGAACGGCTTGGCTGCGTTACTGATATCGGCGCGATGAAGAAGAAAAGACGAGATAGCCAGCCGCTCACACTCTTCAAATTGTTGCTGCGGGCTTTCACAGGGCACAAGGCTTTGCACTTGACCGAGCAGCCCATTGTGCTGGGCCACGTCAGTATTCAGAATAGCAGTCACCAGGAGCTTCTGCATCTTTATCCTACAAAGGCGCTTTTTCGTGTTATTGCTGCATGCCCGCAATATAAAATATAATAATTCGTAGTAGATGCTGAGAGCACAGAATCGTACCTGCAACGCCAAATTGTGTAGAATGTTGTGCTTTTCAACCAACTTTGACATCGTCGCAGCATGCATGTTCTCCAAAACACTTGCGCATCCATAGGAAACCGAGTAGGGGTGCTTCGTTTCCACAATGTACCGATTCGTGACTCCAGGGTGCGCGATGTCGTGCCCAATCGAAGCAACGAGCAGTACTACTTTTTCAAGAGGAGACAGAAGCTGCACATCACCAAAAAAGCCAAGAGTGGCGAACAGTGTCTGTGACATCGAGCGCATGGCTGAAATTGTGATAGTGCCTGGTGCAGTTTCAGACATTAGTAAAGAAAGAGAGAGAGAACGCAAAATGAATACGTGAAGAAAATGAGATCTTCTACTTACCTTTCAAAATGAAGCCCAGAGTCTTGAACATAACCGCTTCGTACACTGGCGAAGAACTCCAAGCAATCAGCAGCGGAGATGCCGAGTTCGGACTGGATTTGTAAAAAGCCGAACATCGCAACCAAACAGCGAAGCTGATCTGGCGGATCGATGAGAGCACTCGTGTCAAAATCCCATTGAAGCAAATCCGACACGCCAACGCGGCGTCTATTGCTCCGGATCGTGTCATGTTCTCTGAGTTGCTGCTGCCACGAGTCTGTTCCAGTGCCAAGAAGACTCCACTGTCGTCTCTGGATACAGCTTGGCGTTTTTGGCTGGTCAGTGAAGTACTTCATTTGCTGCTAGTAGGTCTGTGGGGTCGAGCGAAAGTAAAATTGTGACCTCCGTGATGCAACAATCTGTCGTCAATATCAAGGAGGATGGGAAGTGCTCGGATGAACTCTGTATTGTGAGATGGACACAGGACTTTCCCAGCACGAGACAAGACGTGTAACGGGACTCGTTACACGACGTACACGTGCGGTGAGGAAGCGCAGGTGAGAGGAAGGGCACAGCGGTAACGCTGTGTCCAAAGAGAAGAGAGGGAGCTTTGCGCGCTAACGTGCAAATTGAGAAGTAAATTAGAATTTA
>JAADVP010000223.1:0-30065 GCA_023335675.1 Globisporangium solare | reverse complement strand
GTCCAAGAACATGTTTTTACTTCTCCAGCTCAAGATCCAGAACAAAGATCGGCCTCCGGGATTCTGCAGATCGTGACCCCCCTAACAACAAGTGTCCACGAGTGCCGTAGCAATGCGGAGGCTCGTAGTGTCCTATAGGACAGCCTGTACTCTCAGGCATTGTTACGGAAGACGCCGAGAAAAAATAGGTAGTCGCTTTAGTTTTTTCGAAGGTGACATTCTCGATGAATTCCGTAATGAGTAAGTGAGGCACATGTTGCTGCAAACAGACAATTGCCTAATTACTACTGTAAATTCAGTGTTTCTAAAGTTGGGCTATGTTCTACCTATATTAACGCAATTAGAGAAAAGAGGACCCACATTTGAAGTTTCACGAGTGTGTCCATGCATCCGCATTTAGCACTCACTGAATACGAAATACCCATTTCAAACACCCGTCTATAGCCATATTTGATCTTCTACGTAAACAAGTCACCCTCGTGAGGTTTTGAGGTTTTGCACCCTTGTTTTTGGCTGCTGGCGAGCGGCTCCGTTTGAGTGGCGGCGCAATTCCGATCGGCCGTAAAGCAGCACGGAAGCCCACCGACATGTTGGCCGTTTCCTCCAAGCGCGTCGCCTCGCAGATCGCCAAGCGCGATGGCGCCTCTGTGCTCTCGCGCGCCTTTGGGTGAGTGCTGCTGCTTCTGTTTGTAGGAGTGATGGTCGTGCAGTCGCAGGATACCGTCGAGCCAAAATGGCACCAGCGACGATGCCGACGGCGCTCGCCATTGTGCTATCCTATGCATCCACTGCACGTTAAAGACGTAGGTTGCAGTATATCTCAGGCAAGTGCTGACCAGCGGTTGTGTATTTTTTTTGTTGGGTTGTCTTTGGTAGCCACCGTGTGAGCATGGTGCTCAAGCAGGACGTTGCGAACCTCGGGTTCCGCGGCGAAGAAGTGAGCGTCAAGGCCGGCTACGCGCGTAACTTCTTGTACCCAGAGAAGCTCGCGGTGTACGCGACCGAGGCGAACTTGGAAAAGTACAAGGTGAACAAGGAATCTGTCGACGAAGTGGACGCTGAGAAAGAGCGCGCGTTGAAGCAGATCATCTCGCGCCTGTCGAGCGTCGAAGTCGTGTTCAAGCGCCACACCGCGTCCAGATCGGAGCAAACCCTGCACAGCTCGGTCACGTAAGAGAAGACTGCAGTATGTTGTCAATTGCGTGGTGAGTATCATACTTAAGTGCTCTGTATGCGTGTGCCTTTAGCGCGCAAAACATCTCGGACATGCTGGAAAAGCAGCACGGAATCATCGTCGGCGTGGCTCGTATCAACTTGCCAACTCCAATTAAGGTATGCTGCTATACCAGTTTTAGTACCATTTGAACCTTGCAACAGTGTGGTTCTAATGCGGTGTGATCGCTCTCTGTTGAATGAATGCAGACGCTGGGCTCACACTCGGTGAAGGTTCGCGTGGACGACGAGGTCGAGAAGGAATACGCTGCTGGTCTGCTGAAGGAAGCCAGTGAAGCGTCAGCTGCCGCTGCTGCTGACGCCGAAGAAGAAGATGCCGCGAAGGGTGCTTCGAAGAAGAAGGAAGTGAAGCTCCAGGTGCTCGTCACCAGACGGTAAATACGCTGCAGCTACCCCTAGTGCCGCTGCGACGACGTACCCAGAAGCCCAAGACGATAGCGACACAGACAACACACACGCACATACCGTGGGGTTGGCTTCAGGATTTCCCGTGCGTGGTTCTACTTTCGGACGTCCTCTTGGTGCGTTCGAGGACAGAGGAGAAGAGGGCAATGCGGAAAGCAACCACTAATCAGCCACAAAAAACAAGAAACATCATTAGAGCACCTTGGTGTCTGTAACTTGCTGGATGGCAAAGTTCCTATTTGCATGCGCGCTAAGTTGCCTACTTGACACATGCCACAATCTCCGCTTGAATGTCCCCAACGGCTTGCCAAGGTTCACGCTGAGCCGTCGTGGCGCGATCTCTCGTGCCAGCAATGCGGATGGCAGTGGACCCAAGCCGCTCAAGGCAAACGCGGTGGGTTTGTTGCCATTTTCGCTCCAAGCCATGCTCGAAAAACTCTTTGGCGCCAACGACCATCACTCACGTACCCCTTTGATCATCCGTCCACACTGTTGCTGTTGCTTCTCAGTCAGTCGCCGATTTGCCACGCGCGCGACGCACATCATCTTCCCAAGAGAATGCGCGCCACTGCGAAGCGCACGAGCACGCGAGCTGCCGCCAAGAGCAGCAAGAAGGCGACGGCCAAAACGGCCGCTGCTGTGACGCCGACGCAGCACATCCAGTGGCGCGGCAAGCGCATCACGCTCTTTGGTAGTTGCCTGCGCTGGACTGAAAGCTTTCGGAGGCGTTCACATGATTTTACAAAAGCATGTATTTGCCTGTTTGCCATGCAGAGTCCAGAGTGTATGAGCTCATCTCGACGGTGAGTCAACCTTGGCGCTCATTGCCTGCCTTATGACTGACTGGCACGTGTGTGCAACAGATTCCAGAGGGGAAAGTGAGCACGTACGGAGATATCGCCAAGGCGCTTCATTCCGGACCGCGCTGCGTCGGCCAGGCGCTGCGAGTGAGTCGAGCAAGCAAGAGCTCTGCGTCAGTTGCGTATCCTCACTCTTGCTGGTCTGCTTTTTTGCCCAATAGAAAAATCCGTTTGCACCGGAGGTACCATGCCATCGCGTTGTAGCAGCGTCGCTGGCCATCGGAGGATTCAAAGGTGCACTCGAACAACTTCTGAATGAGATTGTCTTGTGTGTGACTCCGTAACAGCGGAAGCTCATGATGTCTCTCTATATCTTCCTTATCAGGATCGGTGGGCGAGGACTCGGCCCATATTTGCGAAAAGCGCGAACTTCTCACGAAAGAAGGCGTGACGTTCGCCGAAGATCTAAAGGTGCGCTTTCAGGGCAAGAACACGCGTCGAAGGCTTTCTATCTGATGGTCTATTGCGTGCATGCCTGCTGGCAGATTGCGAGCGAATGCTTGCACTCGTTCTAAGAAGACAAACTCGCTGCTGCCTCCTTCTGAATGGTTGATATATACATTTTGCGTTGTCATCATCTCACCCTTCTAGTCTTTGCCTTAAAGACGATCCGTTGGCTGCAGATACCGCCACTGGCCTACGGGCAGTTTGCCCAACTTGATGCCGCCGATACGCACGCGCTTGAGCGCCATGACGCGCATGCCGACGTGCTCGCACATGCGTCGGATGTGGCGGTTTTTGCCTTCCGTGAGCACAATGCGCAGCTGGTTGGCGTTCAGCACCTCGACAGACTTGGCGCGGTACGTGATTCCCTCCTTCGAGGCCACACCCTGGCGCAGCTGCTTGAGTTTCTTCTCGAGCTCGGGCGTCGGCGCGTCGAGGTTCATGTCCACGCGCACCAGATACTCTTTCTCGATGCCGCCACTCGGGTCCAGGATCTGCTTCGCGATCGTTCCTGAACAAACAGATACGCACATGCAGCAGCAAAGCGTCAACGCACGATGGAGTTAAGTCATCAAAGCGTGTGGTTGGCCTACATGGGCCATTCAAGCGCACCATCCTGCGTGAACAGCAGCACGCCCGTGGAGTTGACATCGAGACGTCCGCAGACCGCCATCTTCCACAGGTTGATCGGCTCCTCCTGCTGCCGCGGCCGCACTTTGTTGAGCTCGCGACACTCGTTCTCGAACGTGAGCAGCTTGATCGCCGGCATGTAGTTGTCCTCGGGCTGCGACGACACGACGCCCAACGGCTTGTTGAGCACGATCGTCACTTTCTTGTTCTGATGGCGCTGCGCTCGGAAGTCGAGCTGCACGTCGCTGTCGACGGGCACCTTGAGCCAGTCGCCCTGTATCTTCTCGCCGTTCACGACCACGTTGCCTGCCTGGATGTACGCGTCGGCCTCGCGCCGCGAGCAGAGACCGCGCTGCGCCATGAGCTTCGCGAGGCGGATCATGCCGTCGCCGTTGCTCTCCGCGCCATTGCCGTCGCTGCCACTCGATGGCGGTGACGACGGCGGATGGCTCTGCTGGAGCGCTGCGGTGGAGCTGTGCAGCCACCGCTGGGACGGCTGCGGGTGCGGCTGCAGCGCGCGCAGTCGACCGAGTGCCATTGCCATCGCCATGCTGCTCTGCAAACAAAATAATGCGCTCGCAAATGATTGGTGAGTATCCGCGTAAGTACGAATCGCTACAGTAGGTGTATGCGACTTGTGACCGAGCAGCAAAATGGCTACAGAAATCCTTTACGAAGTTGTCTTTTTTGTTTCAGCTATGGAAGTGAGCAGGATGCGAACATACTGCAGCAATATAAATACTATATGCAAGAGCGCTTATCGCCGCCAACCCGCGCAGTCGGGCTGCCTCCTGTTCACCGCACCTGGGGCTGGTACTCGTCGAGTTTGTCGAGCAGCGTCTTGGAGTAATGCGGCGAGTAGTACTCGACGATCTCGGGCGGATAGCAGTTGTTGATCTCGAGGATGTACTCCGTGAGCTTCCCGCCCGCGGCCTCGCTCAGCTGCTGTAGGAACTCGAGGCCGCCGTTCTGTACAAACGAACGCCGCGCCTCGAGGTCGTGCGGCAGCATCTGCGCAAACTGCTTCAGAATGTACTTTTGCACTTTCATCGGCGCGTCATGCAAAAGCGGCTGCAAAGCTTGCAGGTGGGTACACTTCGCGAGAATGCTCTTGAGCGCGCGCTTGGCCTTGGTCTTGAGATCGTCCGAGCTGTTCGGGTGGATCATGCAGGCCAGCAAGTGACGCAGCACGTCGGCTTCCGCGATCGCGCGAGCGGCCGGGCGTGTGGCGACCGATCTGACCCAGTGTCCAGGCACTCGCAGCCTTGATGTGGTCCTCAGGCTCGGAGATCAGTGCGTTCTTGACGGGTGTGATCCCCTTGGACGTGATGACCGCGAGCGCTAGTGTCTCGGAGAATGCTGAGATGTAGCTGATCGCCATGGTTCCTGGTAATTTGTTGTTGCCTGTGGCCTCAGCGGCATAATCCACAAGCGCAGAGGCACCCCCAGCGTTCACAATCAGCTTTGCCAGCTCCGGCGTGTGCTTCGCGGTCTCCCGAATGGGCGTGACCGCGTTCTTACGCACAGTGTGGTCGATATCCTTGAGGTTGTAGAGAATATTGGGGAAAATCTCTGCTTCGACAACGATTTCAGCCAAGTCTACCGAGTGCTTTGCGATCTGGGCGAGACAACTGCACATTTGGCGCTTGAGCTTCGCATCCGGATGCTGGATCAGAGGCGCGAGGTACGCTACTGTTCCTGGGTCGACCACGGCCTGTGCGAGCTCAGGCGAATGCTTGGCGATATCACCAAGTGCCGACGCGGCAACGCGTTTGAGTGCGACTTCAGGCTCTTGAATGCAAAGCACAAGGAGCGGCACGGCACCGGCATCGACGACATGCTGCGCGAGCTCGCCCGTATGCTGTCCAATGTACCCGTGGCCCACGCCGCGGCTTCTTTCACGGTCGGGTCGAATTCCTCGAGGCACGGCACGAGCGCCTCGAGCGCACCAGAGTCCACGACTGCTTGCGCAAGCTCGGGCGAGTGCTTGGCGACAGCGCGCAGCACAAACGCCGCGGCTTTCTTGTAGAACCGGTTCTGCTCCGACAGCGAGTACACGAGCTGCGGCAGGATCTCGTTCCCGACGACGGCCTCGGCGAGGTCGTCGCTGTAGTTGGCGAGCCGCGCGAGCGCGAGCGCCGCCGACTGCTGGATGCTCGGCACGTTGTCGAGCAGCAGCGGACGCAGCAGCTGCATCACGCCGGCGTTCTGCATCACTTCGATGTTCTGCGGCCGCGACGCGGCTTCGGGCACGGCCTGCACGAACGTCACGCGCGCCTTCTGGTACACCTCGAAATGCTGCAGCGCCGACGCCGACGCCATTGGGTGGTCGCTTCTTCTTCTTCTTCTTCTTCTCTCTCTCTCTCTCTCTTGTCTCTACGCAATACGGTGGGAGTGCGTCTGGCGACGGCGTGTGCAGAGGCGAGTCTCGTTATGAGAACCGGAGGCAAAGCGCTGCTGCTGCTGCTGTGCGTGCACGCAGACGCCAGAATTAGCGCGTCTGCTGTTTAAAGATAGCGCCGATATCATTAGCTGCTGCTTGATCCGTTTCCGGAGCAAAATGCATTTAGTGACACTGAGAGGTTTGTACCGGTGTTATACTTTGGTGTCCAGTATGCTGTATGATAGTTTTGTGGTGAAACGGCAACACGGAAACTGAAAGGATGCAACGGCTGAGTATCTCCCACATCAAGAGAGCTCAGCTGGATGCAGCCGCGCGTGTGTCCACACTGCCGCATGAGCAGCGACGCAGCGCAAATGCATCCCCCACTGCTGCCTCTTTCCTCTATGCACTCGAGCGCAGCGAGTCGCTCACTCGAGTCGCGCGCTCTGGGTATGCAGCGTGGTGAGTCAGCGGGTCCATCTCTGCCGCCCAAGCGGCGTGACCACTCTTATCTTGCGTTTCGCATCACGCAGTGATTGGCGCTGCACGCACCCCACGAGCTACCACCCACCGAGACTCGACTCGAGTCTGCTGTGCAACTGAACACTCTGTCTAAACGACCACAAGCCAGTCTTCCAACTTTGAGGCCGTACCTGCGTGCCGGCCTCCTTGCCGCCTTGCGATCCTCATCTGAGTTGTTGCGTACGAGCGTGATTGCGAAAACATTGATTCTGGAAGCTCGCGTTCCGCGTCATTTTCCGTGGCCGCAGCATGCGCACCAGTCGGTCGCTTCGCATAAACGCAACAGCAGCAGCGCTCCCATCTTCCACCGTACGACCTTTCACGGCCGCGTGCCCAATTACAGCCGCGAGTGCGCAAATGTCACGGCTCGAGCCTGTGAGCAAGCAGCGAGCGGGGCTCCCATTGGCTCGCGCGTATCTGATCGTGGGCCAATCAGATCGCCGAACTCGACCCGCGCAGCGCAATGCAGCCTGGTCAGAGTGATGGTCTGTAGACCGGTGGTGGGCTTGGACGGAGCTTTTGTATGGGGAAGAGAAAGCAGGAGACTGAAGCAACGGAAGCGGCAGCTCTTCTGCCCGCTCTTGCATCGAAAGGGGGAGGAATCCATTCGCGTGTGTCGGTGCGCGCACGGTGGCTCATAAGTGGAAATCCGCAGCGCCGCGCAGCCTCTTCGCCCCTTGTCTCGTGTCTCTACAGCGTCGCTATGGTCTGCCACGAGTCGTCTCCGTCGTCGCTCAGCAGCAGCGACCCGCTGCCGTACGCTGAGATCGTGCTGGATGAGAAAGCCAAGGGCAGCCTGCAGAGCGCCGCTGCCGTCAAGTACGTCGACATCCAGGACCTCGAGAGCGGCAAGGAGCCCGTGGCCGTCGCGGTCGCGAATGCCAAGCAGCAGGACAGCGACAAGAAGAACTTTTGGATGCTCGCGTACTGCTTCCTCGGCATCATGGTGTCGTTCACGCTGAACGGACTCGTGCTCGAGAAGGTGACGAGCCACCGCGTGCTGGGCGAGATGTCGCTGACGTTCGTGTTTTGCCTGTTCTACTCGATCGTGGCGCTCGGGTTGCGCGCGGCGATGAAGGAGAAGCCGTCGACGATGCCCCAGAGCAAGCTCATGATCGTCGGTCTCCTGGCGTTCGGCTCGACGATCGCGTCCATGGTGGCGCTGCGGTACGTGACGTTCATCACGCGCATCCTCGGCAAGTCGTGCAAGTCGATCCCAGTGATGCTCGTGGGGCTGGTGCTTGGCAAGAGCTATGCGCTGAAGAAGTATGTGTCAGTGGTCGTGCTGTCTGTCGGTGTCGCGGTGTTCCTTGTCGGCACGGCCCACGAGAAGCAGCACAAGGCCGTGCAGTCGAACGAGATCCACGACCACGTGCCACATCACGAGCGCACGCCCAACATCTGGCTCGGGTTCTCGCTGCTGCTGCTGTCGCTCCTGTTCGACGGCGCCACGGGCGCGCTCGAGGACAAGTACATGGAGAAGTATCACATCGGCGCGTTCGACTTGATGTACACGGTGAACATCTACAAGTCGGTGTTTGCGGCGATCGGCATGGTGGTGATGGGCGAGATCCCCTCGTTCGTGGAGCAGGTGGTGCCGTCGCTGCCGAACCTCGTGCTGCTGAGTCTGACTGGCGCCATGGGCCAGGCGTTCATCTTCTTCACGATCAGCAAGTTCGGCGCGCTGACGACGTCCATCATCGGTACGTGCCGCAAGGTGCTGAGCATCGTGCTGTCGGTGATCCTGTTCGGCCACGTTCTGTCGATGGAGCAGTTCATCGGTCTCTCGGTGTCGTTCATCGGTATCGGCCTGAACTGGGTCAAGATGGAATGCTTCAGCAAGAAGAGCAACAAGTCGCGAGAGGAAGCGTCGCAGAAGCAGCTCGACGCGGACGCCGAGTCGCTGCTGGAGTCGAGCGACGACACGGCGGACTCGGAGGAGGACGACCAGCTGCTGTCCCCTGGCCGCGACGACCTGGCGACGATGAAGCCTCGCGACGAAGCGCTGAACGCCCGCGAGGTGGAGCGCGGCCTCGAGCTCGTGAGCATGTGGGCGCGCCAGAGCAACGACGCGGCGCCCGCAACGACGGACAAGCCGACGGCCGCGTGCGCAGTGTAGAGTACGAGAGATGAAAGTGCGCCACTAATTATCCCGTCTACCAATGTCAACTTATTATTTAGACCCGCCCAATCTGTTTGCTTTCCCTGCCCAAAGTAAAACGTACTCTCGATACGCAGCTCCCTACTAGTTTGCTTTCCTTCACGCGTGTTTCTTCAACGCCGTCACATCTTGGAGCGGATCCTGTTGCCACCACGAAAAGAACAGCGCGTTCACGAGTTTTTCTGCCATTTGTCGTCAACCACAGCACACTTAGAACGAACAACCTCTATATCTAGCAAAAGCAAATGCGCGTGAATATACGTACGCCGCCGAAGTGTCAACACCGCCGCTTCATGGACCTCTTTCGCTTGCTGGAGCTCTTTATCGGCCTCGATTCGGCTATCTAACATTGCGGTGTCCGCACGCATGAGTGCTCGGAGTTCCAAAGCCTTCTCATGTCCGGGTATTTTCACTTCCTCCGGGTGGCTCTTCCTGAGAGTGGTGGCCGTTGCAATCACAGCCAGTCGTTCTCGACAGCGCAGGTTTAGATGCTTTTCCGCTTCTTTGAGTCGAGCGGCAGCGACGCGCACGGCCTCTTCGGCCTCGTACATCGGCGTATTGCTCATGTTTAGTCGTCCACGCTCAGCTTTTGCTTTTGGTGTGTTTGAAGCTGTGCATATGGAGCGATTAAGAGATCGAAAGCGACTCCGTCATCCAGATCGAAGTATGTGTCGTGACGTGGCGATGCGTGCCAGAGATGGATGGCTACGGACAAATACGAAGAATTTTGCGACACGAATTGTGATTGACTTGTGATACCAGCGCGTTTCCCGTAGCTTATGAAATAGCATGTGGATGTGCCTGCATCGAATATATCTAGGTGGCATCTGCACAGCCCATAAAAACTCAGGCATTAGGGATGATCCTTGAGCCACTCATGCTTTCTCGGCTGGCAACACGAAAACAAATTCCTCGCGGCTTCTCGAGCAGCTCTTGGGGCAGCAGTACACCATCACACTCACCCAGTCCATTCCGCCACCCGCTGACTTTAGTGCGACCGGGGCAGCTGCTTTGCTGCCTCCGTCCGTTGTGGTGACCACTGACTGTGGGTGGGTCGTGATCGGCGTGTGTGCAAATTGATCGACCTTGAGGAAATAGTTGATCGTCGGCGTGAGTTGCAGCTCGAACACGCGTGCTTCGCCACACACGCACTTTGGGATCTTCACGTTCTGGGGCTTGGGCACAGGCCACAGCGGCTCGCCGTCATAGTCGTAGCGCAGGCACTGAAGCGGACAACGATTGATGCGTTTCTGGAAGCGCATAAAGTGGCGCTGTTGCGCTGGCGTTTTCTCATACGACTCGCCGGACGAAGACGACCCGGCTGCCCCGCCACCATCACCGTTTTTCTTTGCACTCGAGATGACCTTGCGCAGATCCCTGACGTCGGTTGACTTCTCCTCTTCCTCTTGCTTGATGTATTCGTCGAGCAGCGCGTTCTCATGCGAGTAATCGTTTTCGCTCGTGTAGTCTTCGTACGGCTCGTTGACCACGTCAATCGGCATGGCTGGAAACACACCACCTACTCCAGCAGACGGAGTCGACGCGGCGTCGCCTTTTGGATTGGACGTAGTCTTCTTTTGCTGTGGAGCAGCGGGCTTGCTGGTCGGCAGCTTCATCGCATCATCACGTTGCAGCAGCAGCTGCTCCAAGTCAATCAGGTCGTCGCCACCACCAGCGACCGCAAAAGGGTCGCTCTCATCGTCGTCATTGTCGCCCCAATCGCTTGAGTCGCCGTCCGATCCTGCATCCCAGATGCTCTTCCGGGCACTGTTGTTTACTTGGGACTGCTGCTCGTCATCGTCGCCGACAGCCGCAGCAGTGTCTACCGTCTCGTTCTGGTCGCGAAGCACTCGCCAGCTCCCTGGCGTCTCGGTACACTCGACAGAGTTACAGCCAAAGATATAGAGTGTGCGATCGGTGTCCACTGGTGCATACACCTACAGCAGCATTATGCAGAGGTAGACTCAGCGTGCTTGCTCTGAACGATTCCATCCTTGATCTTGGTCAGTCGCTCAGCTATCATAGTTACAGAGGTGCCTACTTACCTGCGCGACCAAGAACAGTGCGTGCTGGCACTTGGAGCAAATCAGCGTCGTTGCTTCTTGCGGAGGCTCGTCGCTCTTGTACCATGCCTGATCCACCCAAGTTGCGTCAGAAATGCAGCAGTCCATGAGCAGCTCTTTGCCATCACCATCAAGCGCAGCATGCACGCGACAAGACGCACCGGAAGTCCGCCCGCCTTGCATGCGTACGGGGAGCTGTCGTCGACCGCCTGGCGCTCCTGCACGGTGCCGAGCAGCACCACGCGCTCGTCCTCGTTCGTCGTCGCCATCGTCCTTGCGTCCAATAATCGTGAAGCCGGTCATGGCTCATGGCTCACTAAACCGGTCACTATCGGGATATGTACCGGTATGAGCACTGCAAAACCGGTAGCAACACCGCATGAAATCGGTATGCTTTCCTGGTCAAGGACGCGCGCACATACTCCCTCTCGTGTTTTTTCACGTCAGAATACACCAAGCGGGAGAAATCAAAGCAGCATGAGCGACAACAAGAGCGTGCCGTCGGAGTTCCGCATCTCGGAGAAATGGGACAAGTGCATTGAGAACTTCACGCTGCACTTCGCAGCGGGCCTCGTGGCCGGCGGCCTCACCTCCGTCGTCCTGGCGCGTACGTCATGCGCTCTGTGGATGCCATGCGCGCAGCTCTCCCAATCGCATGCTCAGGACTAACGCTGGATATGCTCTCATGTGTGTGTGTGTGTATCTATGGCGGACGGCGGTGCGAATGCTCAGGCTCGGGCGCTGGTCGTGGTGCGTTGACGGGCTTCGGCGCGGGTGCGGGCGCCGGCTCGAGCTGGACGACGTGCCAGCTCGCGTTCAAGGGCGACAGCGACGCGCAGGCGGCGCTCGACAAGTCGGACAAGCTGGTCGACGAGATCAAGGAGAAGATCAACCGAGCGTAAGTTGCAGAGTACAGACGGAGAGAGAAAGTGTGGCATGTAAATGATGAGACGCTACGTGTGCGACGTGCGTGCTGGTGAAAGCAATAGTCGACGGTGTTGTGTCGTTCGTTGGACCCGTCAATCCTCTGGATCGTCGCTTTCAGCTATCACAGCAGCTTGCAGGTGGCGTAAATGGAGAAGAAGGAAAAAAAACAAGCGCAACAAATATAATACTATATGACGATACCTTGTTTGTGTGGTCGCATTTGAAGCAAACGATGAAGCTCGCTCGCTTGGTGGCAATAAATTACGCAAGAAAAAAGCTGGAGCTTCCGACGAGGAGCTCAGACCCGCTTCGTGAATGTGAGCAGCAACTCGGAGCCGCCGACAGAGACCTTGTTGGGCTCTGTGGCGCTCAGCGCCTGCGGCTCGTGGGGCTCGACCGACTCGTCGTTGATGTACGAGCCGTTCGTGCTATCGAGATCGGTGAAGAATACGCGGCCATCCGCCTCCAGCCGGAGCTGCACCCAAGCCACATACACAAAAGGCGCATGTTCGTACGTAAGTGGCAGGCTTTATGCAAAAAGCGAAAAGACGAGACAGACCTGGGCGTGCGTGGTCGACAGCTCGGGGTCTTTCGGCATGCTGAGTCCGTTCGGCGCGCGGAACTTGCGCCCGGTCGAGCGGCCGATCAGACACGTGCGATGCTTCTTCTAGGCGCGCATGCACACACGCACGAGCATGATCAGCGTGGCATGTGAGCGCAGAGGAAAGAAATGGCAACGTACCGAATCGAGCTTGAGAACGTAGGTGCTTCCTTCGTAGGGACCCGAAACGCACTTGATCCGGACGTCGTAACCATCGGACGCTATCGAGGGAAAAAAACGCAGCAACATGTGAACACTTTTCACAGCAAGACAGGCGCGTTGGCGCGGTCCCGCACCATCTTGCTGGCTGAGCCAAGTTTCCTTTTCGGCGACGAAGGAATCTGCGATCGCTTGCCTGGATTTCGCGAGCTCTCTCCGCAAGTCGGTGCATCGCGCCTTCGCATGCTCCCGCAGTTTCTATCAAGCGCGCATCCGCATGGCACACGTACCACAACAGCAAAACAAGCAAAGATTAGCTTAGCTCAGAAAGCAAGTTCCGGTGCCATGCGCTTGCTGCGACGCGCGTCGCACCTGCGCCTCTGCCTCGCACTCTCGTTCGAAGAAGCCCTCCACGTCGACGGCCATGTCGACAGAGTTCGGCTCCGAGTCTTCGCTCGCGGCGTCCCCGCCTTTCACTACAGTGCACATGAGGCACAACGTTCGCTAATAGGCATTCGAGTCGTCCCAGCACACGATAGAGAGAGAGACGCCCGTACGCTTCTTGCTGCCGTCCTCGGCGCCGGCGCCGTCTTCGAGCTGCTGCTTGCGCTTCATGGTCCTTTTTTTCCGGTTTGAGTGCCCACCATTTTCGAAAAGAGTTTTGCTGGTCTACGACTACCCAGTAGTCACTGCCAACAATTTTGGACTACCCGGTTAACATTTTTTCCCTTCTTTTTTTTGCCATCACCGCCATATTGCGGAAGCGACCACTTACCGAGATGGCGGACGTGCGGCAGAAGAACGTGGTGGTGTGCAAGCCAATCGTGTACGGCTCGGTGGCCACGTATCTCGGGCGCAAGGCGGAGGAGACCAAGACCCACCGCTGGTCCATCTACGTGCGCGGCGTCGATAACGAAGACCTCTCGTACATGATCAGCAAAGTGGTCATCACGCTCCACATGAGCTTCGCCAACCCCGTGCGCGGTACTGCATGCGTTTAACGCGAATAGCTTTGGGGTCCTCGTGTGCACCGTGACGCAACCCTCACTGATGGTGCTACTATGGTGTGCTGTGCGTGTGCGTGCAGTGTTGACGGAGCCGCCGTACGAAGTCACCGAGTTTGGATGGGGCGAGTTCGAGACGCGGATCCAGATCCATTTCCACGACGCGAACGAGCAGCCCGTCGATATCATCCACATGCTCGCGCTCTACCCGCCGGGCAACCAGCCTGCGAGCACCAAGAAGGTGGGATGCATGAAATCACGCGTTGCGACTGTGCTATTGTCTCTCCTCACATGCTCACCATGCGTGCGTGGGATGCGTTTGCGCTGGTGGGATGGATGCAGCCGGTGATCAGCGAGTTTTACGACGAGCTTGTGTTCAACGAGCCGACGGAATTCTTTTACAAGAAGCTCATGGCGGGTACGCGCGCCCACGAGTGCATCTAATATGCCGTTGCTCAAATGATTTAGTATGAATTACGAATTCGTGATTGTGCTTCTGCCAGGCCCGGATCGAGAAGCCCCGCCCCACGCGCAGCAAGATTTCTTCCCGACCTACTCCGACGTCGCAGTGCTAAAGACGCTGTCGCAGGCACAGGATTTCGTGACGCGGGAGATCCACGAGACAAAGGATTTGCTGCTGCACACCGACATCGAGCTCAAAGAGCTGAAAGACCGCCTCGCAGAGTTTACGAAGAAGAAGAAGCAGGCAGAGAAGAGCGCGGCAGCAACAAACAGTGCGCTGCTTCAGCACTCATAGACCCTATAGGAAGCATGTCAATTGCCTGCATGGAATGTTTGATATTATGCTGTGTTAGGCTGCCGAAATTGGTCACTGTGCAAGTTCAGTATGCATCCGATGGGGCCTCAACGCACCGACGCTCTTATTTTTTGTAGTGCGCGTAGATGAGCGTGGACACATGCTCAAGTAGGCGCACGCGGCCCTCTGCCTTGCGGAGCTTGATGCTGAAGAGGCCGACCTGAGGACAGCGGGTACCGAAGATCATGTGCGGAATCGTCGAAAGGCAGAAGCTCAGAATCAGTACCAGGATCCCAACGATAATGAGCACATACCCAGCCACTTTCGTGCTTGAGTTGTCATTGCCTCTGCCATAGTAGTCATCATAATAGTACGTGGCTGACTCTTGAAATACCAGAACAAGTCCACCAATGATCAGCACGAGTCCGAGAAAGGTCTTCAAGACCTTGAACGTCGTCTGCACGTCCGAGTAGTCGCCGATCGAGACCTCGGCAATGTTCTGGATGAACACCTGGCGCATCACAGGCTTCTTGACCTTCTTCAGGCAGCACCACGTGCGAGTTGCCTGCACGAAGAACAGACGGTGCGTCATGAGTTGGATCTTGCGGATGCTGCCGTTCTGGCACCAGTTGAAGATCCCGCAGTCTGGTTCTTCGACGAATTCAGCGACGATGTTCTCTCCGGGCAACCAGTGTGTCGATAGCAGCGTCGTGCCGGCCTGGACTGGGATGACTTCGGTGTCAACTTTGATGGCATTGTACGCCATGTTAACGAATGGTCGAGCTGCAGGCTTGGGTTGTCAAGCACGCTGAGAATGTGGAAGTGCGCTGCCTGTTGAAGCTGCTTGCGAGGTACGACTGAGAATGAACATGCTTCGATTGCTGTATGGAAATCTTAAATAGTCATGGGGACTTGCGTTTGACCTAACTTCAACCAGCACGTTGCGGATGGGTAGTTATAGCGGAAGAGAAAACGGGGGTCCACCGTCAGCCATCCACGTCCAAACACTGATGCGGAGGGTCCAGATCATATCTTGTCGCGTCAGTGTCTGTGGTGGCGTATATGCAGCCATTTATTTATTTGTGCCTCATCCACGGACAAAAAAAGAAAAAGGGAGCGTCGCCGGATATGTCCTTGCGCAAGGTCTCAGTGCCCTCGAGATGAAACCAATGTCCGTTGAGTGAGTGAGGCTGGCTGAAAATTGGCAACGCATTCCAAGTCAAGAAATCGCTTGAGCGTCGCGATTTCAATCACATCTGCCTTAAAGTTTGGAGGAGCTCCCAAAAATGCATCGTATATGTCGGCTTCATGCGTCTCACCACTGTGTGAACGCTGACCGAATGGGTAACGTGTGACTCGCGGTGACTGTTCACGCACACCACTAGTAATAACGCTACGGTGCCTGGCGAAAGTGTCAACTTGGTCCAGTCCAGCGTGGTTGTCGGTGCAGACAGCCATCCATTCACAGCGTCATTTTGTTGCTCGAGGTCATTCTATCGATCCAGCGAAGCGAGCGTCGTTGTGTCCTGCTATCGTGTGAAGGACGCTCTGCTGGACGCTCCACCGTGTTCATGTGGACGCTCGAGCTTGCCGATCCCTAGACAGCAATTGCACTATCAACAGCTCACAAAAGCACATCAGTCCAATTACCCGGAGTTGACATTTCTAAAATATTATGGCAAAAGGTCAAAACTAAGTTTAATTGTGTATATAATATCGTAGTATCCACAATTGTTTCCATTGTATAATATTATTACCCTACTCCGCGTGTTACAGGATACATCGCCTTGATACTTGTTACAAACGACAACGTCACTAAATGCGTCACTTGCTTTGTTTGGCTTGTCGAAGTCACTCCGCCACCCATGTCACTATAGTGCATCGAGGGCACGCGCTTTCGGGTCCAGCAGCAGCAATCACGCACAACCGACCATCAGAGCAGTAGCAGCAGCCATGCGCGTGTTCCGCGTGCGCCGCGCGCTCCTCTCGACCGCGACATCCTCCTCCTCCAACGCAGCAGCGGCGACAGCCGGCAATGCCGCCGCCGCGCGCGTGTGGAGCCGTCGCGCGTTCTCGTCCTTGAAGTTCCCGACGTCGGACGAGTCGGCCATCCTCACGCACGCCGACGACGAGCACGACCCGAACTGCTCGCAGCTGGTGTGCGGTAGCTGCAACACGCCGCTGAGCCAGACGAAGGACCTCATCTTCTTCAAGTGGTGCGTGTGCTGATGGTGGCTGGCAGTACAATCAGGATGGCAGAGTGAGTGCTGACGCTGTGGCGTTGGATTGATTGACTGTAATGCAGGAAGAACGGGATCCACTTGTCGAGCACGACGGATGCGCCGATGCGCAACCTGCGCTCGCAGGGCCACTGGGACGGAGATGCGTCGTGGAAGAAGCACAAGCTGCACTGCCTCAAGTGCGACCACCACGTCGGCATGATGGCCAAGGTGTTCACGAGCGACAAGATCCTGTTCAGCGCCAGGCAGGTCGCGATCCAGATGCCCGCGCACCAGTCGCCGCTGACCTCGATCTCTGGGTACCCGTCGTCGCAGCTGGGTTTCTCGTACTGGACCGAGCTCATCCTGATGCTCGAGACGCAGCCGACGCTCAAGGAAGCGCTGCGGATCCGTCGGGTAATGAATGCTGCGTAGCTCTTCGCTTTTCTTTGTGTGCTTTCCATGATCGAGGGTTCGCATCTGCGCAACGAGACTTATGTATGGGTCATGTGCAGGTGGATCAAATCCGAGACTTTAGTGACGCGCGCAAGAAACTGAATACGAAGCTGCTGATGGCAAAGGACCAGCGCGCCTTGCTTCGGATCGTCGACGAGCATGTGAGTGTCTTACTCTTTGAAAAAGCGTGAACGATGTTGCTGATCGAAAGGGGCTGTGTGTGCGCATGTGCACTGTGCAATGACACACTCTAGTTTTCGGAGATGAACGATGTGAATATTCTCACAGCTGTGGACCGTGCGGCTCGCTTTGCAGCCAATCCGACGTCGCGAAAGAACCGAGTGGTGTGTGTGTGTTGAGTGTCTCTCTTTTGCGCATTTCCGCACGTGCACGCATTTGCATTTAGAAGTGAGGGAAACTTACGTACGTACATGGATTTCCGCATCGGCAGTCGGTTACGCCGCGCATGAACTTTTTGACCAAGTCCGAGGCTCCCGAAGACCAGTTGCTCGACATGTCGCCGAGCTTCTTAGGGAGACCACGCACACCGCAGGAGATCGCGACGGAAAAGGAGCGGTACGTTCGATGGGTTTGGCTGTTTGACGTGTGCGTAAATCTCGCATCTCACAGCTTTTTCTACATGCGCGCGCAGGTTTTGGAAGTTGATTTTGTTGGCTGAGAACCTCGTGAACTTCAGTATCTCGGTAATGAAAGACGGCTACGAGCTCGCGAACTTCATCAAGTCGATCGGGCGCTTGGGAGTCGGGCGACAGACTATCTTGGAGTACGCTATGCGTTGAGTTACACGGCACTCGTGTGTTTCCATGAAGCTGCTTGGCTCATTTTGTTATTGCATACTCGTTTGTTGTCGTTGTTGTTGCTGCTGCGCAGACCAGTAGCGAAGCAAGTGCTGTTTGTGCTCAACCCCGACACCGAAAAGCACACGATCAATCCCCACGAAGCGTCGATCATTGCGACTGCGATTGTCCACGTGAGCGCCAAGGATCTGCGCGGCGAGCCGTGGATGAAAGACCTGCTGCACGCGGTTGCCAACACGCTGCTGGACGAGACCACACGCAAGGACAAACCGTGCGGACTCGAGGTGCTGATCCCCTTGGCCCGGTCTTTCGTGATTGCCGACGAGTTCCACGAAGAGCTCTTTGCGTCCATGTTTGCGGAGCTGAAGCGTGACCGCCTGGAGACGAGCGCGATGTTGACCCCGTTCAAGGTCCGCAACCTCAAGTCCAAATTATATCAGGTGCACCTCGATAGCTTGCTCCACGGCCGCGACACGGAGACGCTTTCTCTGAGTCCGTCGCTCGCAAAGGATTGCAAGGAGCTGTTCCAGAGCCATCAGACCCAGCTGAAGAGCACATCGTTCCGGATTCAGCACCTGGTGTCGACGGCGCTGGACGAGATGGGCATCGAGCACGATCGCTCGCTCGGACTCGACGAAGGCTATTCGCTCGACATCGCGCTCAAGAAGCAGATGATCGCGATCGAGATCAACGATGCCGATAGCTACCAGGTACTGGAGGACGACGGCGCGGACGAGATCCCGTTCGGCTTTGTGGATCTGAAAGCGCGCCACGTGGAGCAACTCGGGTGGGTCGTCATCCAGCTGCGCGCCGACAAGTACGAGCAGCTCGGCAGCGTCGACGACCGCGTGCGGTACCTGAGCATGCTGCTGGAGGTCGCCAACAACGCGCGCCGCACTCAGCAATGATAGTGCAGAGCTAGCTCTGCTTTGCTGGTTGGCTGCACTAGACCAGGAGAGACTGGGCGAAGGCCGTCGTCGCCAGTAGAGAAGCATCACTTGATCACAATTCTAAATAGACGCTGCCGCTTTTTTCCAAGCTATGAGCCTAAACCGCTGCAGTGCGTAGCTCACACACGCACGATCGAAAGTGGTAAAAACAACATGTCGATTTTATCCTGAGCATGCAGATTCGTCTATAAATGTGTCAACTTGTGTGGATATGCAGAGGGGCAATCAATGTTCTAGCAACTAGCGCGCTCGAAAACGTGCTCACGCCTGTTTCGACTTCTTCTTGCTTTTCTTCTCTTTCTTGGAGACCGCGACTTCTTCGACTGGCGCCGCTTCGGTCTCTTCCGCCTGCTTCTGCTTCTTCTTCTTCTTGTCCTTCTTGGCCTTCTTCTCGTCCTTGGCAGCGTCCTGGTCCTCGTCGGCCTGCGCTTCGTCCTCCTGCGCCTCGCGCTCCAGTTTGCGCTTCTTGCTCTTCTTCTTCTCCTTCTTGCTCTCCTCCACGGCGACCGCAGCGACTTTGTCCTGTTCTTCTTCTTGTTCTACTTCTGCGTCCTTCTCGCTCGCCTCCGACTCGCCCTTCTTCTCCTTCTTGGACTTCTTCTCCTTCTTCTCCTTCTTCTCCTTCTTGGCCTTCTTTTCTTTCTTGGACTTCTTCTCCTTCTTTGCCTTCTTCTGCGAGTCGTCGCTGGCGTCGTCCGCGGCTTCTTCTTCTTCGTCCTCGTCAAAGTGCTTGTGCTCGTATCCGCTGTCTCCTTGGCGCACGAACATCGAGTAGAGGCCTACGGCCCGCAAGAGACGCAAAATGCACTTTGTCAGCACGTCATCCCCCACACGCGCGCTTCGCAAAAACGCGCTCTCTTACCGTTGTTTGGCAGACCATCCGAACGCTTGACTCCCTTTCGCCCGACCGAACCGAAGCCGAGACCGCCCTGAAAGAAGAAACCCCCCACACAGAACAGCAGCCACGAGTCAATAAGCCATCCGTCGATGAATGATGAGCGACCCGCAAGCGTCAAAGCGCACAGCAGACAAGAAAGAAAAACGTACGCTCTTGCCTCCGGGACGCAGCTTGGAGAGCACTTCGTGCATCTGGATGAGCTTCTGGTCCTCCATCGCGCCTGTGGTTTACTCGCTTACTGTGTGCTCTCGTGCGGGAATGGACCGAGCGCCACGCGAAGACGATTGCTCCGAGCAACTTGCAGCAGCAATTGGCGCCGCGGCTGAATTAGGCTTGACACCCACACACCCACGCGCCAATCAAATCGGACCGACCAATCACCCCCCGCCATGGTTTGAACTTTAAACCCCAAACGACCCCGGTAGCAGCGAGTAGATGGGTTATTGGGTGAAACTGCTGAAGAGAGCTGAAAAAGGAAGCGCATCTTTTCTGTGAAGAATCGTACCGTAACTCGACGCGTAATCTGTAAAGGTACCTGGAAACCTTGGTTTACAAGGCGACGAGCAGCGTTCTTTGTTTCTTTCGCACCCGCGTGCTGCGCGTGCGTGCGAAGCGCGACGCGAACAACGTGAAATCGCATGAGGAGGATGACCCCAAACTCACACACGTGCTCCTTGTCACGGGATCCAGCCGCTTGCTTGTGTGTTTTTGTGTTTGGCAGATGCCAACATGGCTTCTGAGTTTTCTGGTTTGAATTCCGAAAGCTCCCTCCTGTATGTACACAGAGACCATTTTTGCACTATCCGTGTTTGCGCCGAACGACGAGTGCTGTTCCAAACGCAGCGCTCAGATGTGGCGGCCCTGCAAACGAAAAATCCTTTCCCGATAACCTTCCACGAGACGTCACTGACGACAGTGGCAAACTGCTGGGATGTGGCGTGAAGAACAGATGCTACATCACGTCTCTGCCCGTATTCTGCAATACATGTTGTGTGTCTGTAAAATTGTACGCGTATCAAGCTCATAATGCCACAGCCAAGCCTCTTTCGACCGCCACATATCCCGGATACGTACAGTTCCAGTGTCCAAAGTGTATGCTCGACTACTGCTACTGCTACTATATTGTTGTGCACAAGTGCACGACGCTTACTCCGCCGTGGATGCTCAAATGTACGACGCTTACTCCGCTGAGAAATCGCTTGGCGATCAACCGATTGGGCCTCGAGTGCAGAACTCAAAATGAGTCATTGCGCAAAGCTGCGAGTTGTGATGTTGTGCACCCCGCGTGCTGGGTATTAATGCGGTGACAACTGTAGAAATGCCAAGATGGTATGTACAGTTTCGCAAACATCGACTGTGATTTGGCAGATCTCGCAATGGAACTCCACCGCACCACACCCTCAAGATACTTATAGAAAAAGCTCGTAAACCCAACGAAGATACTTATAGAAAAACATACACACAGTTTTCATGAGATCTCTGTCATCCGCCGGCATATACGCAGTGTCGCAGTCAGTGGGCCAGACACACCGCAGCGCACGAGCTGCCGTCCTTCGAGTGTTCGCATTGCCCCCGGGCCAAGAACAGGACACACACCACCCATTCGCCAGCTCTGAATATCGGATAGCTACAGACACGCGCCACCCTTTCTGGTGCAGTGCATGTGCAGGTAGACTTGTTTCGCCCTTTGTACTGTATTAAGTGCACGCACTGCACTGCACAGCGCAGCGCAGGCAGCCCTCCGCTTCGCCCTCGTCTTTATCCTACAGGCGCGGTTCCAGTAGCGCTGCGTGGCTATTTGCGAGAGCGAATTAAAAATGCGGTACGACAAAACTGCGCAAATCGACGCAGTTGCCAGTCGCGAAATGACGCCACGCCACCACGCATTCGTTGGTCGCCGCAGTTTCAGCGGCGGGATTGGACGGAGGGAGTTATAGGCGCGTGGACCCCCAAATCCGGCTTCGCATCGGATCACCTACGCAGCCCAGTTGTTCTTTGCCAAGCGCCGAAAAGGGCCACATGGCCATCACGGAGACAAGTGCCCTCCATATATATTAAGGCGCAGAAGAGACCAATAACCACACACACACACACACATACAAAACGCTGTTGCAGTCCGTTTTCCGCAAGCGGAAAAACCAAGAGCAGATGCCATCAGTCATCAGGTTTTCCTTGTTTCCAAGCGTAATCTTGCTGGACGCGGTATTAACCATCAACGGGAGTGCAACTCTACAAAGCGGCAAAATGATCCTGCGGAAGCTGACTGAATGCATCCCCTATCTGTGTTCCGAAGAGTTATCTTCAGTTTTGTATGGGATGAGCGCTTTTGATAGTTTTTTATTTTTTCTTTTCGTAGGAGGCCCAACAACTTGCAGACTAGCGACATACCCCTCGACTGCACTCCCTTCAAATTCACATACTCGGTGCCGCAGCAGGGTCCTCCGAGCTGCTTTCCCGCTGCAAAAGTACGGCAGAAGTAAATGTGACAGATTACTCTCTCCGGAATCCCGCTTGACGTCAACAAGAGGGATTTTCGCGACAATGGCAGATGGCGCGTCACAATCGGACGCTTCTCGCCATCATCAGGCCCTGCTCTGCTACATGCGCGGCCTGTCGCTCGCTCCGCCCGCCGCCGCCGCCGCTGCTCGCCACTCCTTCCTTCCTGCTGCTCCCTTCCTCCCTCCAGTCTTCCTTCCCTCCAGCCGCTGGCGTCCACGCGCCTCGCCTCGCGTGGCCAGCCGCACTTCTTCTTCTTCTTTCTCAGCAAGTCACCCGAAGAAGCCGCCAACCGACTGCCTCTTTCTCTACGTCTCTCTCTCGTATCCACACACACGCACACGATGGCAGGGCACGACGAACGCAGCCCCATGGAGAGCCACTACGCCGATGACCAGACGTTCAAGGTCGAGGTCACGACGCTCGGCGACGTGGACAAGGAGCGCAAGGACCACGTGGACGCCGCGGGCCCGCGCAAGAAGAAGTTCATCAAGTGGTACCTGACCAAGAAGCAGTGGATCGCGGCGCTCGTGGGCTCGATCATCTTCGTGCTCGGCCTGCTACTGCTCATCCTCTGGTTCGCCGTGGCCGTGCCGCTCTTCCAGAGCAACGCCGATAAGGTCAAGGTGGCGCTCAACCACCTCGACATCTTGAGCATCGACGAGAGCACCGGCACGCTCGGCGTGAACGTGAGTCTCCATCTCTCGCACGACCTGAACATCCACGCGACGACGGACGCGACCAAAGCCGATCTGATCTACGACGGCGAAGTGTTTGCGGCGCTGGACCTGCCGGACCTGGACCTGAAGAAGGGCAAGCAGGAGTACGACCTGGTGATCACGGGCGACGCCTTGGTCTCGAACGCGGCCGCGTTTCAGAAGATGGCGTCGGCGCTTGTCACGCAGCCGAACATCACGGTCTACGCGTCGGCGCGCTTGAAGGCGCACGCGCTCGGTTTGTCTAAGGGCGGCCTCAAGTTCGACCGTACTCTCCAGCTTTCGGCGCTCAACAACTTCAAGGACCCGGAGACGTCGATCAACCTCATGTCGATCACGGGTTGCACGTCGGAGAGCATCAACATCGTGATCAACGCCACGGTCGACAACGTGGCGCTCATCGGTCTGGACGGCATCGGCGCGCTCAACCTGTCGCTGTACTACCAGCAGGACTACTTGGGCTACGCTGTGTCGCAGCTTCCACAGCTCGGCTTGCCGCGCGGTTCGACGAACCAGATGTTCGGCGTCGTGATCGAGAACTCGACCGACCACCTGCCGGTCGTGTCCAAGATGGTCCAGGGCATCGCGTTGGGCTCGGCGCAGTTTTTCCTCACGGGCACGAACGACTACGCGACCAATGTGCAACTCCTGAAGGAGCCGCTGAAGCAGCTCAACATGAGCATCCTGTACACGGACGCGCTCCAGAAGGTCGCGTTCGGCAGCTGCACGAACCAGATCGTGGGGCTCCTCGGCTAGGCGCCTTCGGTCGAGCGCTTATTATCCAAGCACCGGTACGGGGAGAGCGTAAAATGAATGTATATATGTATTTCGAACAAAGACGCTGTTTGCCCGTGTGTGTGCTTTGCTGTTTGTTTGCTTGTTTGCTTCAATGGACGTGTGTATTGGAAGAGAGAATGTCGCCGCATGTTTGCAGCTCAGTGCCATCGATTCTGCGGTCCGTTTATAACGAAGCCGCAAGAAAGGAACAGAAATGCAAGCAACCATCGGCGCCACAGTGCTGCGCTTTGAACAATGTCGATTGCAGCGCAATTGCAACTGATTCGTCAGCGCCCATTGCTCCAGGCAAGTGTCTCCACAATGGCATAAATCAGTTCCATATAGCTGCTTGCGGTATCTTTTGGCCCCGTAAGTTACCTGTTGCCTTTCTCGTCGAGCCGTTATGACTTTGATCTATATTTTTTTTATTTTTTAATATTTTTTTTCTATTCTGTGGGGAGGGGCGGCGTCCCTTCGGCCCTGTCTGCGAATCAGGCTCGCACTCTCTCGACAAAGCAGAGCAGAGCGGCGGCATGGAGCGTTCTGCGTCCATGAAGCGGGCGGCGTCCACGCTCAGCGGCAGCAGCAGCAGCCTCGCGGACAACCTGCGGCAGTTCTTCACGCGCTCGGCGTCGCAGCCGAGCCACCACCACGAGAGCAAGCAGCAGCCGCCAGCGACGACGCTCTCCCCCGAGGACAGCGCGGTGCAGGTGTTCGGCTCGTGCACGCAGGTACTCGCGGCCGTGATCATGGCGCTCTTCCGCGCGATCAACGAGTTTGCGTGCTACGAGGATCCGAGCGCGGGCGATGTGGTGATTGACGCCGCCACAACGCGGAGGGCTAAGCTCCTGTACGTGCAGCTGCTCGACAGGGCGCAGAAAGAACGAGGCGAGTGGCAGGGCTTTGCCGAAGAACCAAGCGACAACGATACCACGGGTGACGGCGACAACGCGCCGAACGCTCGATCCGCGCAGGCACCGCGCGAGAGCGCAATGGACATCCTCACAAAGAGCCTGGTCGAGCTGTCCAGGGAAGACACATTCGCGGTGCTCCACGAGCTCCTCGAGGTGAGCTTCAAGAGCATCCGGGGCCCCCTGATCGCCGCGGAGATCTACGCGAGACACAAGAAGCGGGTCGCGACGCTCAGCCTCGACATCCCCGTGAGCCTCGCGGCGCTGCTCGAGATCCGCGCCATCTTGAACGAGCTCGAACGCGAAAACAAACTCTGCGTGTTCCGCTTGCTCGCGCTCTGGCACGCGATGGCCGTCGCGAACGAGCGCCACGACCTGTCGAGGCTGATCGATGAGAAACACTCTGTGGTCTTCAGCGAGTGCTCGGAATTGGAGTTCCTGGTGAGCCTTTTTTTCTTCTTTTCGCTCAGTTCTGTACAGCCATGCCGACTAGGCCCTTCTAATCTGTGCTGTGCTGTCTGACGGCAACGGTAGACAACGCGGAAATACCCGCGCCACGACGGTGTCGCGACAGCGCTGCTGCATATCCTGGTGCTGTACCACGACGTTCTCTTCAGCGATGTCGAGGTAAGTGGCGCTGCTTCTCCCTGCTGTGCATATTCCATTGCTTCGAAAGCCGCTTGCTCTGTTGAGTATTTCTGAACTCATGTGCTTTGGCTGTGCTCTTGGCAGTTTTTGCTGGTGAAGCAGGAACTTCAGCTGCACCAAGCGCTTCGGACAAAAGCATCTGACCGTTCTGACGACCTACCCTTGGTGCCTCCACCACGTGCACCCGCTGAACAGGACTCGGAGGCACCTTCGGCGGCTCCAGAGACCCCGCCTACGCCCATTGGGCAGGTTTCAGGTAATGCTGCGCCGACAGACACTCCAGATGCAGTAGCACAGGAAGGTGTTGATGCGGACACCAACCAAGAGAATGGGCTCGTGCTGGACCCGGATTCAAATCCACACGAGCTACCCGGACAACTTGAAGTACGCAATCCCGAGATTATTGAGCCAGAGGTGCCGGCAGTCGATGACACCAGTGATGAAAGCACAGCTCATGAAGCAATGGCGCGACTTGACGTGCGAGATTCCGAGATCACTGAACCAGCAGCAGCTGCCGATGCTACTATCGGTGAAGATAAGAGTGGGGAGACAACAGCAGCTTTGGAGGCGGCCGAGACTCGCAGCGCACAGACGACGCGAGAGAGGAGCCCGGATCGCGAGGCAAGCGTTCACCACTTCGCCCCTGTTAGCCCACACCCTCACGTCCGCCATGGTGTTCCTCCTGGCCATGGACCCATCGTGTCGCTTCGACCACATCCAGTGTCGCCTCGCAAGACCAAGCCGAAGAAAGCCAGGAGTCCCTTCAATGCGCTCACAGTGTCAACTCTACCGACACGAGAGAGCGGCGGCGCGCATCGCAGCCCTGAAGAAAGCGAGCAGCTTTCTTCTGGCACTGCAGCGCGCAGTCCACCGCACGCGAGCGTACCATCCGGCTCCGGCACGCAACAAGGCAGCAGCAAGGGCCACCACAAGTCACAATCTCGAGATGCAATGCGACGCGTTCAGAACTTTGGTCCTGGTGAATGTGGCCCATCCGTTCACGAGCTCGTCGACACAACGCGACGGGATCACGTAAACGCCGTTGAAGCTCATCCAGCCGACGCGCTGATTCCAAGCACCACAGTCACTCGTGTCAAGAAGCCAGCGCCCGAGATCACGGGTCTCGCGAACACGTACTTCAGCTTCTCGTTCACAGCCACGACGCTGTGCACGATGGCGACGATGGCGCTCTACGCGATGCGCCGACACCACCACCACCATCGCTAATACTATGTATTTTTCTGCTACTCTCTCTTATCCGAAGAAAAGTGTACTCGATGAGGTACGGTTTTAAGAGGGTTATTGTGTTGTGGAGGGATGAATGCTCAATTACGACACCATCGTGTAATAGAACGCGGCGTGCTCTGCTATGTGGCCGTCAAGTAAAGGAAAACGCTGCGTATTCTAGATAGATTATCACCGTCAGAGGCGATGTGGAAAAATTGCCACCATAGAATTATTATTTTTTTTTAAAAAAAAGGATCACCCGTGGAAGCTTCTGTGTCCAACGCTTGCTCTCTGGTGCAAGTGTCGTTGCTGGGGATGTTTTGGCTGGGGGACTGCTACGCGCGGACTATCCACGTGATAATGCAATCAGTGCTCTGTCCGTAAGCGGCCGTCAACCTAGTGATAGTGCAATCAAGCAAACCGCATTGCGAGGCATCGTGTAATGGTGGAGCTAGTTTCTCATACTGAAGCAGATCGATTGAGTGAAGGTCGAAGCAAGTGCACGGACAGTGATTGCTTTGGTTGCATCCACAATGCATACGCCTCGAGAACACCTACCTCTCATTCGCATCATCGAAACACACTCCGCCTGAATACAGCGAGCTCAGCGACATGCGCGCTGCACAGCGTGGACTTGCAAGTGGTGGTGGTGTAAAGAAGGGAGTGAGCAACACAGCACGTCGCCTTTTGCAACAAAAGAAGCTTGTCGTCGACTTCTTGGATGTGTTCACAGACAGAAAACACGACGTCATGATGTCTTTTGGATCATCAGAACTCGCATCGGGTCTGGGAAAAGAGGCAGAGTCATATTTTTGACAACCTTTGACAACCTTTTGCAACCTGGAGGCTGGATTTTTTCTGTGGACTAATCGGATCACACGAGTAATCTGATCCTGCAAGCGAGGTGAACTCACAAAGTTTGCTGAAAATCGTAAGCTGATCAGGTGCCGCGAAGGTGAATCAGACGCCGACAGCAGCACCGCCAATGCCCACAGTCTGATGGCATGCAAGTATATACAAATTATTTACATTATCTATCTTTACAGAATCGGATAGCATCTGGTAAATTATGGGGTGTCCACTCCATCCACCCACTTTGTGATTTCATTGTTACCTGTGGCAACTTCGGTGGCTGGGCTCACCAACGCAAATTAAGGGAAACCTCAATCTCTCGTTGCGCTCGGAGGCGCCACCTTGCGGTTTGCTTACTCACCCAGATCGCGTTTGTTGCCTTGAAGTGAGTAAAGTATTTTACAAAAGTACCATAGCCTGTTGCGAGTCACAGCTTGCGACCTCTTGGCCCAGATCCGTAGAAAACACGACTCCATTTCGTCTTTGAACCATCAGAGTTGGCGTAGGGTCTGGGAAATAGGACAACCCTTCGCGACCTGGATGCTGGATTCTCTCTGGGGACGATTCCGAGGACAGATGCCGTGCAGGTCCGTAATCCGCTCGATTGACGGCAACTAACGATCCCGCTACACAGCGAGTTCTGAATTTGCTGCATCCTCACAACCGCACGCCCCCACTATGGATCACTTTATAAATCTTCTAGGAAGCACCTGACCTTGACATTTTTGAAGCTTCGTTTTCACGCTTTGTGCTTGTCAACTGTCCTATTAGAGTAACACAGCAAGTGTGTCAGTTCGGGGTGCGAAAGCTGGAGTCCGGACTGGGTTTTGTGGCGACGAACTGGGCTGCTCGGTTACAACTAGGTTTTCCGCTTGCCATCATCCAATCGCGGACATCAAGCTCTTGTGGAGCTGAGACGCGGTTTAGGAAGGCGGAAATCGTTGTGCTGTGATTGAGATACAGACGATTGGAGAGATGCCCAGGTTTTCTTTTTCTTCAGATCGTTCATTCAACCGCCAAGCTTACATCAGCATACAGGGGAGGGCGAAATTGCGTCAATAGTGTAATCATGTGTCTCTCCTCGATGCGCATCGGGTTGTCACCTGTCAATCCTTTTGATCATTTCTCTCCTCAAAGAAGTGGGTGCGTTGAGGTTGAGTCTGTCTGTCTATCTGTACCCAATGCGAACGCAAAGCGACTTGCAAGCGATGGACAATCCGCATTCTGCCAAGAGACTTGCTTTTTCATGTTTAACTGAGAGAAAAGTCTTGCCATACGAAGCAGCGTTGCGTTGCATGGATTAGTCCGTTTGCTTCTGCGAGTGCTTTGCTCACAGAAGAGGGGAACGAGTATTTGCAGTGCGTCATTGCCTGTAGACTTGCGAAAAGTGGTTGGACAGCCTACAGTATAGGTGCCAGACAAATAGGCGCCAGACAAATCCAAACAAATGCAATGCGACAAACAGTCGTCACTGATGACTTTTTAATTGGGCATCTCGATTTCATCATCATCTTGGAAGTGCAGCGAAAGGCCAAAGCGCCAGCCAGAAATATTCAAGATCGAGCGCTTGGATGTGCTTTCTCGACTAAGCGCAGGCACGGTGTTTATTCATTGGTGCAGGTGATGCAACACAGCGTGCAATAGCAGCGTCGCCTTTTGCGAAAGTGGGTGAATGCGTTTATAGAGGTGAGTGTGACTCTGACATTCGGTGGCACAGAGCCTTGCAGGTGGCGGTGCCCCGTTTTTGCTCGAGGTGTGTTCGCCTGTGCATGACGAATGAACCGTTTCGAAGTGGCTACTTGTACCAAATATATACAGGTTTATGAGCTGACCAATTGACTACTCGGGCCTGCACTTTACCCGCTATCAAGAGGTCCTTGCCCCCCATTTGTGAAAGGTTCGTCGTGTTGTGCCGCCTGGGGTGCTCTGTTGTCATTACAGTACTCTACAGCACACAGTCCGTGGAACGACTTCATTTCCGAATCCGCCGTCTTCCGAGCAGATCGGTCTCTCCGCTCCTCGTCCTCCTCTTCGAGCGCTTCTCTCTCCTCTCCACACACACAAACAAATTCATGACGAAGCGCGCGCTCCTGCTCTCGGCGCTGGCGCTGCTGCTGCTGCCCAGTGCGGCCAGCGGCCAGTCTGCCTCGAGCGCCAGCATCTGCTCGGGCGCCAACTTCACGGCGCTCGCGGCCACGCAGCTGGGCTCGAGTCCGCTCATGATCAAGTCACTCGTGCAGGACGACCAGGTGTGCATCGAGTTTGCGTTCTTGTCCAGCACGTCGGCGTCGTGGTTCGCCGTGGGCCTCTCGCCGTCGGGCGACATGGTCAACAGCCCGAGCCGGAATGTCATGCTCTTCCAGTCCAGCGTGGCGCAGCCCGAGTCCTATGTGATCAGCTCGCAGTCCCGCAGCGGCGTGTCGAAAGAGAGTGACCAGACGGGCTTCGTCGTCGGCTCGACCAGCGCGTCGGCTATGACGTTCAGCTACCAGCGCTCGTTGGCCGCGGCGTCGTCGACCGATGTCGCCATCCAGCTCAACTCGGCCATGACGTTCATCTGGGCGTATGGCTCGTCGTGGCCGATCTCTAGCCATCGATCGGGCACCAGAGGCACAGCATCGTACACGTTCACGTCAACCGCCAGCAGTGGCACCACGACCACGAACCCTCCAGTCAGCGTCTCGAACACGGTCGACGAGCCGTTCTGCAAGGACAAAAACTGCCCTGCGATCGTCGGTGGCGGTGCGTTCCTCGTCATGGTGCTCGCTGGTCTGGTTCTCACGCTCACACTCAACAAGTCCCCAGTCGGCCGCGTGCTGCTGCACCGCACCGTGAAGGCGCCTCCAGCGAAGTCGACCACCAACAGCGCCGTCGCCAGTCCTATCAACATGCTGTCGCAAAACCTCGCCGACCTGCGCCTGGGCGAAGTGCTCGTGATCCTGATCTTT
>JAADVP010000222.1:0-30085 GCA_023335675.1 Globisporangium solare | reverse complement strand
GTCCTAGAAGCCCGGGGAGCAAAGATCAACTACTGACAGGCTCTGAAACAGACATAAAAGCTAAATAACACGGGCTTTCTTCAATCAGCACGTATTTTTGTCGGGGAAAGAATGATGGTCAGCTTAGCCGCGACAAAAGTAATCGAATGCGGGGAAAAAGTATATATCCCAACAGCTTTTCGTCTCGAGCAGAATTACCAATTTTTAGCTTAAAAATCGCATTTTTGGCGTGATTATTCAAGAAAAACCGGTCGGCACATATTTATGGCGCGCACTGTACACCAAAATGTCTATCCGGTACGTGTTCGAAATCTCTCTCGTCTGTTCGGTTAAATTATTCTGTGACTGATTCCCCCCACGTCAGCCCGCCATTGTTCCTGCCCGATCGCTCTCTTCGCTCCCCATGGAGCTCAGCGGCGCGGCGTCTCGGAGCCGCGCGAGCAGCAGCAGCAGCTTCACGACGGGCCGCACCAGTGGCAGCGCCAGCGCCGCCGCGATCTCCGCGGCCATCGACGACGACGGGTTCGGTGCGTTCGCGACTGCGCCCGCAGCGCCGTCGGTGAGCGGCAACTTCTACAACGACGTCTTCAGCTCGTCGGCGTCTTCGACCTCATCGTTCTCGATGGCAGCGCCAGCGGGCGTTCGGCCAGCGTCGCGCTCGTTTTCGCAGTCCGGGTTCTCGGGGCTCGCCTTCGAGGACGAGTACGACAACCCGTTCGCAGACATTGTGAACGAGCCGCCGCGGTCTGCGAACGCGTCGAGAACCAACAGCTTCAGCAGCAGCATCTTTGATCCGCTGCCGCCCGCGAACGGGTCGAGAACGAACAGCTTCAGCGGCAGCGGCGTCTTTGACCCACTACCGCAGCAGCAGCAGCAGTCGCTGGTGCCGCCGCCAGTTGACATCAGCATGGGGTCGCCGCTGCTGTCGTTTTCGCCCGTCGCAGCAGCTCCGTTATTGACGGTTCCCTCGACGTCGGCCATGCCCGACATCTTCGCCAGCACCAGCAACAGCGCCACGGGTGCTGCAGCGAACGACGCGTTTTCGATGAGCACGTCCAGCGCCCCGACGACGTCTGCCGAGGCAGAGCTGCTGTCGTTTTCGCCATTGGCGCTCTCAGCCAGCGCTCCAGTCGATAATGCAGCAGGAGGCGTTTCCAACAGCTTTCTGCTGGATCCCCCCGCGAATTCGCCGCCAAAGATGCCACCATTCGCGTTGCCTCCTCCTCGAGCAGCTACAATGCCGTCATCTACGGCTCCTGTCGTCTCTGTGTCGTCGACCAAGTCGGCGTCTTTCTCGGGAGACGTTTCTGTCGGCGAGCTGCTGTCGTTCTCCCCAGTTGCAAGCGCGCCCGTAGCGTCCTTTTCCGACAGCTTCAGTAGCAGCAGCGCGACGGCAGCGTCGGGCTCCATGTTTGGCGATGACGATCTCTTCAGCCTATCGACCGCCGGCATGACCATCGATTTGTCGGCAACGACCACGACAGCGTCCACTGCGTCGCCTGCGACACCGCTCGCAGCCTCGTTCTACGGATCAACAGCAGTGGACTTTGGTTCAGCCGCGAGCGCAGCTTTTGACTCGGAAGTTGAGACTGCGCTGGACGCTAAACCGGCAGTCGAAAGCGCCGCGGACGACACTATTACCCGTGCGGAATATGAGAGCGATGGTGTCATGAGCGAGTTCAAAAGCGCGTTCGAAGTGGAAGAACCTCGTCGAGAGCATGACGTGTTTGCGAGTGCAGACGCCGCTGCATACGAGGCCAATTCAAGTCCAGCGAGTGGTGACGCTGACTCAGACTTTGAGCACCGCCAAGAGCAGCGTCTGGAGGAAGTGGACTTGAGTTTGACAAATGGCGTGAATGAGGCCAGTGACGAAGATCTGTACGAGCGACCGTCAATGTTTAAAAGAAGCAGCGTCAGTGCCGCAGGAGCCATCGATCTGTCGGAAAAAGAGAGCGCGGCGCTGCCGTCCAAGGACACGCAGCGCGTGCCTATCCCGTCTCCAGGAGGCTACTCGCAGTTTGACTTTGTTACACAAGATTTCACGCCGCAGGCGACTAAGCAGGAAGAGAACTACGATTCGCTACAAGCCTCCCCCGCCAGTGGATCTGAGCATAACGACCCGTCGACAAAGAGCTCGCCGTCCGATTATGCTGCGTACAACGTCTTTTCGCAAGAATCGATAGGCAACGCGTACGCTCCGATGGGTGGTGAATTGAGTGATGAGGATCTGGAGAGTTACGCTCCGTCGATGCCGCCACCACCGCACGCTCGTGATTCGTTCAGCAAGGAGCCGTGTGACGGCGAACGCGATCCATTCACGCCATCTTCACATGGCAGTGGCGAGGAAATCAGCTCCCGCGCCGAAGGCATGAACGCCTTTGGCGAATCTCAGGGCTCACCTTCGTCGTTTGCTGCTGTCGACAACGACGACGATGACAACGACTTTGGGGGCTTTGGGGCCTCCTTTGCGCCTGGCAGCCGGATCGTTCAGGATGAATTCGGCGCGACTCGTGAGAGTTTATCAAGTGCGTCATTCATGGGCGGCGGCGTCGAGGCCGAAATATTTAGCGGCTTTGAGGAACGTGTGTCGACTGCGTCCGAGGCATTCGTTTCCAACTCCATCAAACTCGCAATAGAAACGCCAGCATCGAGTCTGGAGGACGACGCTGATGATTTCGGAACTTTTGGTGCAGCTTCATCGAGTGCATCGCATGCCACCTCGCTGCAATTTACGTCGACAGCTTCATCGTCAGCAAATGCCAGTGGCAATGGCGATGCTGATGCGTTTGGGGGATTTTCCCATGGCGCATTTACGAGTGAAGATGATGACTTTGGTGACTTTGGTCAGAATTCACACGCCACGGAAGACGACGACGATTTTGGTGACTTCGGCGAAAGCTCAAGCGCTGACGACGATTTTGGCGACTTTGGACACAGTTCAAGCACCGGAGACGATTTCACAGATTTCCAGCAACCATTCAGCTTTGGCCAGAGCGCTGGTTTCAACACTGACGACGACGACTTTGGCGATTTCAGTGCGCCGCAGCAACCAGCAGCCACAACTTCGTTTGCACCTGTGACGATGCCACCTGCCCCGTCGTCCATGTACGCGCCATCGACTTCGACGCCCGATTTACAGATTTTTTTCAAGCAAGCATTCCCGGTTGAAACGAGCCCGTCTGGTGTGAATTTCTCGTTTTCCGCGGTAAACATGCACACGCAAAAGACGAGTGAGATCTTCCAGGAAAAGGTGAGTACTTTGTTGTGCATGTGGCGTTTGTGTCTTTCGGGGTTTCCTCATGCGGCTTTGTGACTCCACCACTGCGCAGGGCCGATCCGATGTGCTCGTTGAGCGTATCTTCCGGGAAGCCGTGGAGACGTACTTTGTTGATGCTGCTGCGGATGCCAGTGACCCCATTCCGTCTGGAGCCGAGCATTATTTGTCGGAGCTCAAGGCGACTCGACTGAAGCACCTGAAGTATGTTCTCACGGAGAAAATCCAAGAAGCTGCACGCCACGACGGCATCTTTCCGCATGGCTCCCAGCAGCACCACTTGCTGCTCTCGCTTGTCAACTCGGACGACGAGCAAAAGATGCGTGACGCACTGACGGGCGTACAAAACTCGCTGTTCACGAGCTCGGTCAACGACGCCATGATGCGCATGGCGAGACAAGCTGCGCTCTCCGCCAAGGCCAAGATCGCGGAGCAAGCAGCGCAGCAGCAGGCAAGCAGTCGAGGCTCGCTGCTCGCGACCACGCGGCAACTACTGTCCCGAACAGCAGGTATTTCTAGCAGTGCAAGTGACCGCCGTCGTGCGTCCGCACCTTGTCTCTCTTTGCCGTCGTCCTCGACTCCGACGAGTGCCTCTATTCACAGAATCTCACGGTTTGCTTTCACAGGGGGTACAGACCACCAGGCTGAAGGCGCCGCTGGCGCGTCGTCGTCCAGCGCGAACGGGTACAATAGCAGCAGCAGTGGGGACGAGACAAGCAACGACGGCAGCGACAGCAGCCACCGGTACAGCAGCGGAAACCACGAGCCCGATTTCAACCCGTCATCCAGTCGAAATTCGTCGAGTGGTGGGCTGATGAAGAAGTTCCAGGACCGCTTCTCGTCGTTCTCCGCGTCGCGGAGTCGCGCGCGCACAGTGAGTCTTCGGCGCAAGGGCCAGTCGGGCGAAGACGTGCGCAAGATGGAGCTCAACATGGACTCGATCAGCGGCGGCTTTGACGAAGTGAAATGGAAGTGTGCCGTGTTCCTGTACGACGTCGAAGAAGTCGCGCATGTCGCGCCGTCGCAGATCAAGATCCTAGCGTACCCGAGCAAGGAAGTGCTCGCGGGCAAGTCCGACCGAACAGTGCTGATGAAGTTTCTTAAGCCCGGTGCGATCTGGACGATCGATATCGGCGCCTCGAACAACGACGTGTTGAATGAATGGTAAGAATAACAAAGAAAGACAAAGAAATGAACCTACACATTGCTTTGGGTGATTTGTGGGTGCAGTATGTTCGCTCCTTAATGCGTCGAAATCGTGTCTATATTGAGGAAACCCTTCGTCATCAACATCTTTCGTGTCTTACGAACCACGGGGTTGGCACAATCGAATGATATCGGACGCTGTTTTCACGATCTGCTCGTGCGCATTGTTCGAAGACGAGCTTCTCGGCGCAGCAGCGAGTCTTTTTTTCTTCTCCCCTGACGCGATACTCTTGACTGCCTCGAAAAGCTTCGTATTCGCAACGAGCCATCGATTCACAGGGATGACTTGACTTTGACAGCGAATGCAGTTCTTCAGCGTGAGCAAAACGCGGAGCACGATGAAACTCTCGGAAGAGTTCTGATCCAAACTACAAAGCAGTGCCCTGCGTCCAACAACGAGGACGTGTTTTAATTAGTCCCCGGTTTCATAACACAGACTTTTGGCCGTGCAAAACTGTCAGCATCTCACCTCGCCACAGAGTCTTCTCGTTTCAGCTTCGACTTCGCAAAGACGACGTCGTTCAATTTGTCCTCAAATATCTACCATAATACAACAAAAAACATTAGGACTCCGCTGTGTGAGATGAAGCAAATCTCGTGGGCCTCACCTGCGACAAGTAAACCAGAGAGCGCGACGCCAAATCTACTACATTGTCGCCTGCATGCTCCTCATTCTCAGTGTTGACGGTCTCGATACCCAATGCAGGGAACGGTCGAGTTGGAGATTCTTGCGGCTGTGGCGACTTCATGGCGCGATGGCGTACTTGTCCAGGTCGAAGCGCACACAAACTGACGATGAGCGAGCCACAGTTGACCAACTTGTTGAATTGCTGTGGAGCGCCAGGAGATTGTGCACCAGTGCTGCGCAGTTTCTCGTACCGGTCCGACAACAACTCGTACAGGATCTCAAGTAAATCGCCCAGACTTGCTGGCAGTACCTTGGCATCCACGACAAAGTACAAGCCAGCGAGCAGACTCTCGCCAATACCTTTTGAGTACAGCTCTTCGAGATCCCCTTTTCTTGAATCAACCAGCAACCTGACCAGCTTTGTGGCACTCACTGGAAGTGCGTGAAATCCCAACTCCCTCGGTGTGCGCAACATCGAGAGGATACTCTCTGCCAAATCGACTGTCTCGCACTCTTTGACAACGTCTGGTTCGCGGCTCGCCAGCGCATGCAGGAGCTCGATACCGAAATGCCAGACGTTTTCATTCAAGTTGGTGTGGGCAAACAGAGCACCGAGCGAGGGGAGCAACTGGTGCTTGACGAAACGGTCGCGATGGCTATGGCTGTCTTCGTCTGCTGTGTCGTACTGGAAATGCAAAAGCGCTTGATACAGGACTCGAATGCAATTTGCAACCAGCTCTTCAGCGTAATCTTCATCGCCCGCACTAGGTCGTTCGAGTTGGAGTGCGATCGCGGGCAGTAAGTGCGTGAAGAGCGTTTCACTTTCCGCAGACAGTAGCAGGCTTGTGTCGCTGCTAGCGTCTTGAAACAGACGCAATAGAAGTTCGGACACAAACACCGCCACCTTGACGTCTTCAGTGCCACTCAGCGTTTCGTTTGGGAACGCAACGAGAAGCTTTGCCATCAAGCGCAGGAAGAACGTGTACTCTTTGCCTTTGTTTGCAACAAAATAACTCACAAGCCGGCCTCTGCACATGGGATTGCGCAGCAAGAGGTCGAAGATCTCGAAAGGCGTCGAAGCGATCGTGTGGCGATTGTGCAACCGATCTTCAATTGTGTCGTCGCTTTCGTAGGGCGAAATGTAATCGGCGCTGAGCTTCAGCGCGCTTCGGATCGACATCTTGATTAAATTCAGCGCACACTGCAGCATGTAGGCATCGATGGCAGACAAGCGAGCGTTGCGCTGCTGCTGCTGCGAGACTACCGACAAAGGAGATGAGACGTCGGTGTGACTCGTGCTGGCGCTGCTGCTTGCTAACGACCTGTCGTCGCTCATGTCATGCTGCGAATGAATATGCGACGCAAATGGTACCAGAATCTGGTCGACCAGTTCTAGATACCGCAGTTGGCTGCACAAGGACGTAAACGGCCTGCTCGCTTGCATGCCGAGATGGATAAACAAAATGACCTTTGCGCGTAGCAAGTTTGGAATCCCGCTTCCTTCTTCTGCGTATCGTCTCTGATGCCCCAATGCGGCAGGTGGATCACTCTGCCCCCCGTCGTCGCGCACACTTTCTGATCGATTGGCATCTTCATAGCGCGGTTTCCTCTCTAAGATCTTCGCGATCACTGAAAACGACACGATTTTCTCCAACAAGACGCTTTTACTTGCTTCCACTCCTGCCAGCTCTGCGTTACCTTGAATCTCACGCTCAATTCGCATGTCAAGCAACGAATTGAGCACGTTCAAGGACGCGATCGCCAGCTCGCACGAGGCTGCTTCCATTCTCACGCCATCCCACAGCACCTTGACGACGTTTTGCCTAGAAAACAGCGACAATATCGCGACTTTGGTGCGAGCGCCTACAAATGGCAGCGACGACGGAGTTCGCAGGTGCCGGAGCAAGTGCGCGATTGCTTGCGTGCATGTGGTTCGCAGCCGTGTCCGTGATTTGTCATTCGCTCTCGCTGGCAATTGCAGCAAGCCTCGCACGAGAGCGACTACTGTTTGCTCATTCACCAAAGCGCCAAGCAAGTTATCTGCACAGTGGGTCAGCATATTGCACACCGTGCGGGCCGCATAATGCCGCAATATCAAATCTTGGTCTTCGAGGAACGCAACGACGCAGGTTAGTCCTGACACAGGGAACTCCCAGTCCTTTTGCGTAGAGATGTAGAACAGCAGCTCTCCCAAGCATGCGAGGGACCGATGCCTGGCTGACTGCAACGATTTCCGATCGCTCTCAGTATTCAACAAGGCAGCAGGCTCTCCAGCAACTTGGCAAAGTGTGTCCACCAAGCTTTGCAACTGCTCCGGCGATGATGGCGCAATGAACGTGGCAAACCGGAACAAGACGCCGAGAACTAAACACACCATCGATAGCAAGGCGGTGGCCTCAGCAGGAGACTGCCCTGAAGATGCTGATCTAGACAAATTTGCAACCATTTTCGCGAGCAGTAGCAACATGGAGCTGTTCACGATCACATTTGCCAACTTGGAGTGCAGGCACAACGTAAACAGGTACTCGAGAACGCTGCATTTCTCTGTTGCGCTTGCCTGCGAGGATTTCAGACTCACGTAGATTTCCTTCAGATGGTTTTCGAGTAACTCGGTCGTGCAGGAAAGCAAATCGTCGGGCACCACGGGATGGAAACTGAGCTTTTCGGGTTGCAACTGCGGAATAAACGGTTTTTCGATGTCCTCGCTATGCACGATTGGCTTCACAGCACAGTCGGCAGCAGTGAAGATGAGCTTTGACACCTTCTTTAGCGCTCCTCCTGGTTTCCCGTCTCGATCAAACAGACCACCAAAGCGGACTTTTCTCGGTAAAGCTGCAGGTTGGCGAAGCGGCGCAGCAGGTGCGGTGCGCGGTACTTTGGAAGGTGACGCTCGACGTCCTTTTAGGGCATCACGGTCGCTACTTGGCGGATTGTTGCTGCGAGGATGCTGCAACTGAGGTTTCGTCGCGGACCGCTCTTTGTCGACCAGGTCCCCAACTCTGTTTACGTCTTTTTGTGCTGGAGCGGTACGCGATGATGGCTGTACACTTGCTTTCACAGGTGCTGACACTGGTCTGACTGCAGGTTTCTTCTGTTCATACAAGTTCAGCTTTTCTAGCTGATCCTCCTCGTCACCATCATCGTCGCTATCGCTCTCATGCTCGACACGAAGTTCACGGTCGGACGGCGGTGCAGAGTCATTGTCATCATCCCCGGCTGCTTCGGTAGTGCAACTGCTTTGGCCTGTGCTCTCCGTCGAGTTTTTCCTCTCTGCTGATGAGCGTATGCCGGCAGTAGCTTCAGAAAGAGCGTTGCCGCTTTGATTCGGCATCGCGTTGATACTGCTAGTAGGAGGCATCGTTTCTGAGATTCGTCGACTCGCCCTGCGCACACAATCAGAAAGACAAGACTCATCAGATGTTCGTGCGCGACTACCTCGTTGATCATCATCTCTCAGCGCACCTATTGGAGACGTCGAACAAGTCCTGAGGCGGCATGGGAAGTTTGGACAGCCGAGGCAGCCCCGCCCAGAATGGATGATCAACCAATGCGTCCCTAGCAAGAAGCAATTGGCCAGAAACGCAGTTGTCAGGAAAACACTGCGCTCCCAACACGGAGACCACACAGTCTCCGTACCACGTGATTCGTTTGTGCGGATCTTTCTTCAGCAAGCACTCGAGCAATTGCCAGAACGAGGGCGGCATCTCGCATCCAACGACTGGAAACTCCAATGGCTCCGTTTGGATCTTGAAGGAAGAAGAAGAAGTAAAAGACGAGGGTGGTACTTAGAGCCTTCAATCGATCGTGACGCAGTTGGTGCAGTCCACTCGCACGTACCATTCGAGCAAGCTCCGAAAAGTTGGTGTGCGTGAATGGCTGCCGTCCGACAGAGAGCTCGTACAGCACACAACCCTGTACATCCACAGTGCGCAACGCCACGTTACGTTAAGCAAAGCACCATTACAGAAACCAGCGAGTCTCGTTGAGCGCAGCAGCGTACCAGGGCCCATAAATCCGACGCGAAGCTGTGGATCGCAGGCTGGTGGAACAGTTCCGGCGCCATGTAGTTGGGCGATCCCGGCGCGAGCTGCAACATCGCAAATCCAGTAGCGACACACACGCACACAAGTACAATGCGTTTGTGTCAATCCAACGCACCCAGAGGTCTCCAAATTAGAGCGTTGCGGACGAAAGACTGACCGGTACACTGCAGCTGGTGTCTTTCGTGGGGATCCGACGCGCGAGTCCGAAGTCTGCAAGCTACATGGCGCATTAGTCGCGTCGCGCGTGGCGCATTCAGTGCGGAGTGGACAGCGCCGCGGGCGTACCTTCAGGGACCCGAACTCGTCGATCAGGATGTTCGCAGGCTTGAGGTCGCAGAAGAGGATGCCGTTCGAGTGCAGGAACTGGAGCCCAGCCACCAATTCGCTACCAAAGAGCTGATCATCACAGCACAAGAAACAAGCACCACAATAAAAAAAAATCGATCAGACGCTGCGTTTTCGACACAAGCTTAAGCTTCGAACGCTCCATGCTGCGCACTTTGATGGCCGGCTCCGGCAGCTGCTTGTCCTGGGTGATGAGGTTGAGCAGGTCGCCGCCCATGCAGTACTCGAAGATGAGCCAGATGTGGTTCTGCGACTCGTACCAGTTGTAGAACTTGAGTACGTAGCGGCTGTCGAGCTTGTGCAGCAGCTGCACTTCATTCAGGATCTGCACACACACACACACAACATACGCACGTGCGTTGCGCCAAGTTTCAGCGTTTCGCGTCCATACGAGAGCGAAGGAAGGACGCGCCACTTGCCTTGTCCATGCGGCACTTGGTCGTGGACTTGACGGCCACGTACTCGATGCTGCGCTTGCGCCGCGCCTTGTACACGAAGGAGTGCGTCCCGCGCCCGATCTCATCGTAGATGCTGTAGTTCTCCATGTCGTGCCGAGTTGCGCTTTGCGCCGGTTGGGCTTTTTCCGCAAAAAAGATAGTGGCGTCAAATAGTGTTGCGCACACCATTTTGGGGGACTCCCATTTCAGAAACCGAAGTTGAAGTGGCTGTTTCCGGATACGGGAACACCCACTTTCGTCCAAGTATACCAAAGTATACATGCGGGGATAAAAGTAAAGTCGTGGGTTAACTTCCCGTCGAATGGTAATTTACGTGCGGGGTAAAAAATAAAAACCCTTGCGATTCGTTTCTTTCTTTTCTTGCTCTGATTTATTTCCAACCGCAAAGCGCGGCGCTCGAGAAAGAACAGCGCGTAGCACACGAGAAGAAGCCGCTTGAGAGAGAAAGCGTTTCTCCCACGCGCCGCGCCCCATTCCACCAGCAGCAGCGCCGCAGCAGCAGAAGAAGAGCGATTGGTGCGTCGATGCGTCTGGCGGCGCACAGCGTCTTCGCAGCGCGAGGGGGAGGCGGCTACTCACTTTCGCGCCGTCGGCTGCGAAGAGCTACGCGGGGAACGGAAACTGCAGTTTCCGGCGACAGCTGTGGTGATGATGGTGATGACGGTGGCTGATGGCGCTTGCGTGCGTGTTTGTGCATTTGCAGAGTGTACGAGGCTGCTATCATGTCGTACGCGTACTTGTTCAAATATATCATCATCGGCGACACCGGTACGGATGGATGCCCAAGGCGTTTTGACGGCGTGTGTTTAGGGAGCAGATGATGCTGACGGGTGTGTTTTTGCTGTCACGCGGTGATTCGCAGGCGTCGGCAAGTCGTGCTTGCTGCTGCAGTTTACGGACAAGCGCTTCCAACCGGTGCACGATCTCACGATTGGCGTGGAGTTTGGCGCGCGCATGATCAACATTGAGAACAAGCAGATTAAGCTCCAGATCTGGGACACAGCGGGCCAGGAGTCGTTCCGATCCATCACGAGATCGTACTACCGCGGCGCGGCTGGCGCGCTTTTGGTGTACGATATCACGCGACGCGACACATTCAACCACCTCACGAGATGGCTCGAGGAAGCCCGACAGAACTCCAACTCCAACATGGCGATCATGCTCATCGGCAACAAGAGTGACCTGGAGCACCGTCGCGCCGTGAGCTACAAGGAAGGCGAGCAGTTTGCGAAAGAGAACGGACTGATCTTTTTAGAGACGTCCGCGAAAACCGCCGCCAACGTGGAAGATGTGCGTGCTGCGTCATTAATGCGTGCTGGTGGGGATCGCAGCGCTGACCTGGAGCCTTTGATTTATTTTTTTGATGCGCATGCAGGCGTTCGTCAAGACTGCGTCAAAGATCTACTCCAACATCCAATCTGGCGTCTGCGACGTCACGAACGAGGTACGTAGCTGCTACTGCTGCTGCTGGGGGCGTGTATGGTTCCGAGCGCGTTCTAACTAAATCCCCACTGTGTCTGGCAATCTGTTGCAGGCGCATGGCATCAAGGTCGGCATGACGGGCTCCCCTGGCCCCGGCGGCTTTGGGAACCCGAACGCGCCTGCAAACAAGAGCGGCTGCTGCTAAGCGTCGGCGGCGGCGTCTGACGAGAAGAAGAGAGAGAGAAGGTAGTTAGATCCCCCACGAACGACTGCAGCGACTCGTCTTCCTCGCGCTGCTGCTTTCTTTTTATGGCGGCGAAGCGAAGCCATGCGTTTGTTTTTTCTTTTCTTCTTTTTCCCCCTTTTTATAAATTACTTGATCGCCATGTGTTGCACGAACCAACTGTAGCAAGCAATGCCATTATTCTGTATCAAAAGCAGGGGCGATACTTGGATCCAACGTTAAAAGATGATGCACCCCGACTGCATTTCAGGTACAGACTGTTGTTCATCTCACCTTCTTTTGCAGCTTTCGACAAAAAAATCAGAAATCACAAAGTGCAAAGCTCAAATGCAACATTCCAAAAAGACCATGGCGCAACGCCACGCGGGCTTCGGCGGCGTCTCGGTGGAGGTGCTGGGCGCGATCACGGAGCTACTGCCCGTGGACGCGCTGCTGCGTCTGGAGCAGACGTCGCGCCGCGCACGCGAGCTGCTGCGCGAGACCGTGGCGCTGCGCTGCAAGCGCGAGTGCTTCACCACGTACCTCTACCCGACGATCGCGACCTACCGGATGCTCGCGCCGGTGCCAGAGGTACCAAAATGTGTGTGTGTGTGTGTGTGTACACCTCGTCGTGCGCTTTGAACCTGTTCACAACGACGCAATGCGTGTGGTGTGCAGACGTGGAAGCAGTTGTACCTTTCGTTCAGCAAACTGGGCGACATGCGCTGGTCCGCGTGCGAGAAGGAAGGCACGTCGTCGTCCTTGCGCTCGCTCAAGTCGGACAACCAGGAGTACGAAGTCGACGACGGCGCGCGCTTCCTGCTTCGGTTCGTGGCTTGCGCGACGCGCCACTGTAGGGCTCGGCTTGAGTTGGGCTCACTATTGTGCGTGCACGCGGTGCAGGAGCGGCGGCCACTACTGGTTCAGCGTGTGGCAGACCCGAGTCCACGACGCATCGCTCGCGACGAGCGCTGATGCTGCGGAAGGCGCCGATGTGAATGCCAACAGCAATAGCCGCGACGCCGTGCCTCTGGTGTTCCTGCGCTCGCCGCGCACCATTTCAATGGGAAAATGGGAGAAAATCCGAGCTGCCGGCCAGGGTCCGTGCCCACGACGGCACCACTCGATGACGTGTTTGCCGGACACAAAATGCCGCGCCAGCGCGCTCTCAGGCAGCGACGCCACTCCGGGCGACGATGACGAAGTCGCAATCCGCCGCGTCGTTTTCTTTGGTGGACAGTCGGAAGGCATCCCGTTCGACGCGTTCAACGATCTCTATTTACTGGGCGCGAAGAAAGACGCTGCGAAAAGGTATGCTTTAGTACGAAGGCTCACTCCGCAGCGTGGCCCTATCCGCTATCCCATTGTGTGTGTGTGTGTTTGCTGTGTGTAGCTCAGGCCCCATTCAAGCTCGGTGGATCCCTGTGAGCGCGACGGGAACGCCTCCGTCTCGCCGATCTGGCCACATCGCGACGCTTTTGTCGCCGACGACGCTGCTGATCTCGGGCGGTAGCGACGGCACGACGCCCATCAAGAGCTTCGAGGTGTATCTGCTGCATGTGGAGGGATACGCCGGTACGTGCATTTTAATAGCCAACCTTCACTACGCTCTGACCGCTGTGCTGCTTTGGTGTGTTGATTTTGTGGTTTCGCGGCAGGCTTCCGCTGGGAGACGCCACGCTCTGCCGCTTCCCCGTCGGGACGAGCTCTTCACGAAGTGTACAGGTGCAGTGGAGAAGAACGAATGCGAAGTCCACAGAGCGTCACACAACATATGAATGAATCACCAACTTCGTCTTTCTGTTGCGTGCTGCTTTTTTTGCGACGACAGAGTCGCCAGCGACGAAGTGATCATCTTTGGCGGTCGACAGGTAGTGCCGTTGTGGGCGCTCTCCGCTGTGCGCCATATAGCTTTTCGAGTTTGGAGCTTGACGCGCTTGCATTGTGAATGCTCGTAGATCCGCCAGTCGAACGGTCTTCTCAGCCTCCACCGACTGCGCATTCTCGCTAGTGCGGACGCTTGCGACGCGCACTGGTCAATCCCCGAAACCACGGGAGACCCGCCGCATCCGCGCCGCGGCCACTCGACGAACGTGCTCGGCGACAACCTGCTGCTCTTTGGCGGCCAGGATATGGTCACGAGCCAGCTCGAGAACGACGTGCGCGTGCTGCACGTGCCGAGTCTGCGCTGGCGGCGGCTGGAGCTCCCGGGCGCCGCGCCGTGTCCGCGCCGCGGGTTCAAGAACCAGTTCTTCGGCACGTCGCTCGTGATCTCGAGCGGCTTCGTGGCGTCGCCGGCGACGGGCAAAATGGACCAGCAGCTGCCGGACACCGACGTCCACGTGCTCACGATCGCATGATGCGCGTTGGCGCTCTCGATCCTCATTTTTGAATATTTACTGCATTGTGATTGGTGGAAATGAATGTGTAATAAGACACTTGGTTGGCACAAAATGGACAACACGCGCTTGTATTGGCTGAAAAGCATAACGAGTTCGTTATGTTCCTTTTCCATCATCATCACACACACACGCAATGCGAGACTGATGGCGCCGAGCGACGACGACGAGACCGCCGTCCATGGCGCCGCCGCAGGGGACGCGGCGTCCGCTGACGGCGCTTCGTCCGCAGACACGCTTGCGCCTGCGCCCGCCGCTGCTGCGGCACCGAGCACAGACCCATCGACGTCCACGGCCATCGGCATGTTCTTCGGCATGGACGGAGTCGTCGGCGGCGACGCCGAGGACGCGATCAACATCATCGAAGACGGCGACCACGTGAGCGCCGAGGACTTTGGGCTGAGCAGCGCCGAGATCTCGATGAACGCGATGGCGACGGCGAGCGAGTCCATGGCCGCACACATGAACCTCAACATGGAGCTCAACGCGCTGCAGATCCAGGCGTTCCTCGCCAGAGCCGAGAACGAGCCCAGCAACAGCAGTGCAGCGTTGCCGCCGCCGGCGGATGGAGCAGCAGGGGCACGACCAGTGCGAGCGGCTTCTGCGCCGGTACACGAGTCGCGACAGCACGATTACACGCGGACTGAGCCATCGCATGCAGCAGCAGCGCCATCACCACCGCCTCCGACGGAAGATGCGCAGCCGCAGAACGCGTACGAGGCGTCGCGCGGCGTCGTGTTTTACTCGCGCCGTGAAGACAAGATCCGGCAGATCCGCGAGCACCCGATCGTGGCCTCGGTCTCGCAGGACGGCCGCCAGATCGCGTGTAAGTGCGGCCGCAGCGTGCGCCTCAACCCGCCGTGGTACATTCTCAAATTCGAGCAGCACATCGTGAGTCGCAACTGCACTTTCCTGCGCAAAAAGACCAAACAGCGCAGCAGCATTACGGCAGCGCCAGCGGGTCCAGACGAGTTGTCTACGTCCGCAGACTGCGGGCGTACGGATCAGCGAAGCCCTGCTGACATTGCCGCGACTTCGGTGCCTTCGTCGCCAGGCGCGACGACGAACGAAGACGAGGGAGGACTAGCAAACAACTTTGACGAACGGCGCGAGCAAGACGGAGGATCCCTGGTGCAGCATCCCAGCGGCCCCAGTCACCGCCACACGAGCGCGAACGCACAACCGGAAGCCGCTACCGCAGGAGCGCTGAGGAATGGCGGGTACGCGTTACAGCCGCTGCACGAGATCCTCGCAGCGAGCTTTGGCGTGAATGGCGACGGATCGATCGCTCCGCCGGACCCCGCGAGCGCGCCGGAGGAGACCATCAAGCGGTTCGAGTCCACGCTGGCGCTGCAGACGCACCCGCACTTGAGCCGCATCACCCCCGACGGCCGCTTCGTCGAGTGCAAGTGCGCCAGCCTTATTGTGCTCAGCGCGCCGTGGGAATTCGCCAAGTTCGAGGAGCACATCGTCGAGAAGCAAAAGAAACAGGATAACCGCGCAGCCAAGCGGCTGGCGGTGGGCAAAGCCGACGTCGTCACCAGCAAGCAGCAGCAGCGGAAGGCGCCACGTACGCTCGCAAAAAGTGCAGCAGTCGTTCGCCCCAAGAAGAAAAGCTTTCCGCGCGAGATCCACTGGGACGTCGCGACAGCGCGCAGCGTGTTCCCGTGTCCTGGACTGCGAGACGACAAGACGATGGCATTTGTCGACGCCGCGGTGCATCTCACGGGCGGCGCGCGACCGCGCCACAAGATCGCGTACGAACTGTTTCCAGCACTGTTTGGCACGGACCAAGCGCCGAACAGCTGCAAAAAGATCGCGGCGCGGCTCTCGGAGCAGGAGAAGCTGCTTCTCCACGATGCGATCGAGGCTGAAGCGCTCTGGTTTATCGATAAGGACGCCGGCAGCGTGCGCAGTTTCGACTGTAAGGGCGTGGTCGAGGTTGGCAAAGGCGAGAGCGTGTGCGCGCATTGCACCGAGCTGCGTGCGAACGTGAGTTTGCGCACGGCCGTGACGTCCAAAGCCATGAAGAAGAAGCAGCAGCAGCAGCCCGCGAACCCGCTGCACCGCAAGTTTTGCTCGAGTCGCGTGTTCTCGGTGCTCGAGTCCGAATTCAGCATGCAGGATGAGTACGCGCGCGTGCTCCGCGATCTGTCGCTCGTCGAGCTCGCAGACGACAGCGCTCTCAACATGTGGCTCGACATGGCCGAGCTGGGCATCCACGGCGCGTTTGACTCGCACGCGACGCTGCTCGGACTCGTCGAGTCCATGGCAACGCTCAAGGACAAGGAGCGCCGCGGCGTCGGCATGCAGAACATGAACTACAACCACGCGCTCGACGCGTTCATGCGCTCGATGGCCGAGATCTCAGTGGACGCGTGCGACTTTTTTCAGCACCATCTCTGCGGCCGCAAGCAAAAGATCCTGCTCAGCCGCAAGCGATCGAAGACATTGGCGCACCAGCAGCAGCAGTCGCTCAGCAATGGCAGCGACCCGGACGAGGCCCTCCAACCGTCCTCGGAGGAGCTCCAGATGCACCAGCAGCTCCTATACGAGGACGCCGCGTCGTCGCTCCATCCGCCCGACGGCTTTGCACACCTGCTCGACGCGTCTAGCGGCAGCATGATGCCGAACCTCTCGATGAGCGACATCCAAGACGTCGACCTGAGCGCGTTCACGGCGTCAGCGTCGGCATCGACGCATGCAGAGCTTTCTCAGTCCACAGCAGCCGAAATGGATGGACACGGTACATCGGCTCTCGAGCAGCACGAAACAGTTGACAGCACAGGCGACACGGCGAAGGAGAGCGTTCACGGGACGCGTGGCGATCACGAAGCTGAGGAAATGGCGGAAGACGACGGCAATGGCGACAGGTTTATCTCACAGTTCGCGTCTTCAAATGACAGCAACACTCGAGACCAAAGTGTCGGCGCCACAACGGCACCAGCGCCGCAAGATGCTCCACGCACGCCGCTCGACCACATGCCGTGCACGGGGCTTCGGTCCGAGAAAGTGGAGCACTACGTGAAGACGGCCGTGCAGATCATCGGTGGCAGTCGCCCCAAGTACGTGATCGCGAAGGAGCTGTTCCCGCAGGTTTTCCAGGACGCCAAGACCGTGAAAATCGGCGAGAAACTCGACGACCAGCAGAAGCGCGTGCTCCAGGACGCTGTGTTCAGCGAATGCCTCTGGCGCGTCGACAAAGTCGGCAACTGCGTGCGCAGTCTGCGGTGTGCGCGCATCGCGGAGACGCGCACCAAGGGCGTGTGCAAACCCTGCTGGGATCTCAAGGCCGTCGCGAACTTCCGCAGCGTGCTCAGCCGCGCCAAGGTGCCCAAGAACCTGGAGAATGTCAAGTTCATGCCGAGCGTGTACACGGAAAGCGATCCGTTTCTGCGCAAACTGTCCAAGAACGCGTCGTTCCGCGCGCTGTACCAGCTCGTGAAGCAGCGAGGAGCCGAGGAGCCGAAGAAGGCTACGTTCTGGCTCAAGTGCGCGCGCATGGGCGTGTTCGGCAACTTCCGCACCCACCCGGTGTTCGAAGGGCTCATGGAGAGCATGGTCGAGATCAAGGACAAGGAGCGGCGCGGCGTCGGGAAGCAGAACATGCAGTACTCGAAGCCACTCGACGATTTCATGAACGCGCTCTCGGCGATCTCCATGGAGACGTTTGAGGTGTTTGCGTCGCATTTCTGTGGCCGCACGATCCGGTCACAAAAGGTGAAGAAGCGCAAATTGTCGACGATCGCGAGCTCGCTCTACGAGCCGCATTCGGATGGCGCGCTGCACGCAGCAGCGACGTCGTCTGCTGAAGGCGTGATAGTGATCGGCCTTCACGGCGCAATGGATGATGGAATGCATCTCCAGCACCACCAGCAGCAGCATACCGAGCTATTGAACAACAACATCATGGACATCGAGCAGCATGCGAGCCAGCATCACCAGCAGCTGACGGAAGATCTGCTTGGCGGGCGGCCCATGTCGGTGAGCGATCTGGAGGAAAACCAGCGGTTCATGGACCGCATGCTGGACGAAGTGCGCTTGAGCCACCACGACATGCAGCTCCACGACGACAGTCACCACCGCAGCAGCCTCGACAACAGCGCGGGACTCGATCCGCGAACGTATTTAGACGAAGAGGGCGTGCTGACGACCGAAATTTAAGAGAAGAACCATGCCGTTCTAGTGTTTCCCACAGTAACGTACTATATATAAGACAACTTACTCGCGAGTCTGCACGCGAGCATGGGAGCTCTGGGCCGTTCTTGCGCAGCTCTTCATCTGTCCGCACGAGACGAGTTAGTGGGCCACAGCCGGCTTCTCGAGGTGCTTGGAGAGCAGTCCCATGACCTGCGTGAGCTTGATCTCGTTGACGTTGAACACGTCCTTCATCTGCTGGTTCGGGCGAATGATCCGCCCGTCGGCCGGGTCCTGCAGCTTGTGCTCCTTCACGTACACCCAACTGCGGCGGCATCACCACCAACACACACATACGCACACGCATCCCTGTCAGTCTCAGCCGCGCACTCCAAGTAGGACGCGCACGGCACCAAGCACGCACAATTCCTTGATGGCGGCCGGTCGCGAGAGCTCGCTCTTGCCCAGCAGCCCCTGCAGCGGCGCCGAGAGCTTGTAGAGCTTGTTCAGGTTCGACATCTTGACGTTGGCTCGAGAAAATGCTGAAAATGCGGGCTGGGGCGAACGGTGGATCCTGTTCCGTGCGGTATTCTAGCCAATCCGTTCGATTTCTCTGACGGTATTGTAGCCAATCAGAGGCAAAGTTGAAGGTTGAAGTTTCCTTTTCAAGCGCGCGCGTCAACCCCGCATTTCTCCAAGAGACACGCAAGAAACAGAATATACGAATACGCGTATAATGTACTTATGTGTGTGTGTGTGTGTGTGCGCGTGTGTGCGCGAGTGTGACACTCGCCGCGGTGGTCGCTATTCTTGGAGAAAGCAGCCTCCCCCCTGTGGGTTATTTTCGGCCTCCACAACAGTCGCATGCCGTTGTCGTGACCATGGCCCATGCATTCGTTTCCCTCTTCGCAGCGCCTTTTTGTTCCGATTTGGCGCAGAAACGAGTGCGCTGTGTTTCCTGCGGCGCATGAAGACAGCGGCAGCGATACCGGTACGAGTATGAGCAATCCGTTGAAAGTGCTTCCCGTCGACGACGACAGCGACGAAGCGAAGAAAAGGAACATGGGGCCGAACGACACAGTCATTCGGTACTTGTCGGGCACTGCGGGTGAAGCCACCGAGGCCGCTGATACAATTGAATCTGATCCTGTTGCGCCGTTGAAGAACGACAGTTTGCCGAATATTATCGCGATTGGCGACCCGGGCTTTCTCGATAAACCTTTGACGAAGAAAGCGCAGTTGCCGCCCATAGGACCACCGTCGTCGCATCATCCACCGCCACATGGATCGCCGCCACGGATAGGGGTGCTGAAGGAGGCGCCGTCGATGCAGGTGCTTCTGAACGGTGGCGCGGGGCAGTCGAAAGCGTCCTTGCTCGCCAAGCAAAATGCGCTCATCGAGAAGCGCAAAATACCGTCGAAACATCATACCAAATTGGAGTGTGCGGCATATTTTCTGGACCAGTACATCTCGACGCGACGTGGACAAACGCTGTCGTTGGCTTGCGTGGGTCTCGCTCTCACGTTCATCGGCGGCTGTATCCTCAAGGCGAGCCAACCGTCTCAGCATTTCTCAGAGATGGTTTGGGAATCGTGGACGTTCCTAGGCGACGCAGGCTCCCATATAGCATTGACAGAGCCGGTAAGCTAAGTGCACACATAGCATGCTAGCTCGCAAATCACTAACATTGCGGGCTGCTTGAACAGGGACTACAGTTCATCGGCGTCATGACATCTTTGATCGGCATTTTGTACTTTTCCGTGATTATGGGTTTTGTCGTCGATGGCATCCGCGATAAAATGGACAACCTTAAGAAAGGCAAAAGCCGAGTCGCCGAAGAGAAGCATACTGTGTGTAGCCTGCTGCAGGTTCATGTTTCGACTTCGTGCTCGATTTGCTAACCTCTTTCTCTTCTACAGTTGATGCTTGGATGGACCGATAAATCCATTTCATTGATTCGGCAGATTTGCCTGGCAAACGCAAGTGAAAAAGGCGGAGTTGTCGTCGCGCTGGCAGAAGCTGAGAAAGAGGAGCTCGAAGCCGAGCTCGAGTCACATTTGCCACCTGAAGAGCTACGCGGCACTAAAGTCATTTTTCGCACAGGGACGCCGCTGCTTTCTGTGGATCTCGTAAAAGTTGCTGCACACAGAGCGAGAAGTATCATCATAATGGCCACTTCGTCCGGCGATGAAGACCGGTCCGACGCTGCTGTCTTACGCACGGTATTGAGTCTGAAAACACTCCCTGAGGTACGTCAAAACGGTTGAATTTTGATTTGCAAATGCCAGATAGCTTTGTACGTTTGCCGACTGAGTATCTGTGGCTTGTGCATCTCTTGCAGCTCACTGGCCATATAGTCGCAGAGCTGCGTGATGTCGATAACGAGCCTCTCGTTCGCCTTGTTGGCGGAAAAGACGTGGAGATTCCTGTATCACACGATGTCATTGGGCGATTGGTGTTGATGGCGGCGCGTTCTTCTGGGCTAGCACGCGTGTTCTCGTGTTTGCTTGGCTTTGAAGGCAATGAATTTTATTTCAAAGAGTGGCCTGAGTGTGTTGGTGTGCCGTTTAAAGGTCTCTGTGAGCGGTTCCCTGATGCAATTCCGCTTGGAATCAAGAGAGCAAACGGCGATGTCTTGATTTTCCCGGAATTTGCAACGGTTATTGAGCCGGGCGACCAAATCATGGTATTAGCAGAAGATGACGACACATACAAGGCGTGCCAGCCGGCACAGATTGAAGCCGGGAAAATACCGCCTCCACTGCCGAAGATAGAGCGGATTGAGCGAGCTCTCATGTGTGGCTGGCGCCGCGATATTCGAGACATGATCAAGCTTCTGGATTGCCTTGTGTCGTCTGGCACAGAACTCCACATGATTTGCGAAGAACCGACGCATTTACGCGCCAAACTGCTCAAAGAAAGCGGATTAGGCGTTGACAAACTGGAAAATCTGAAAATGATCCACCACTATGGGAATACGGCGATTTGCCGCCACGTCGAATCACTGCCGCTGTAGATGTTCACGTCGATGATGATCTTGGCGGATCAGTCTCGAGAAACTGATATCATGAATTCCGATTCGCACTCCTTAGCGTCTCTACTTTTGATTCGGGACCTTCAAGCAGAGCAAGACAAGTCAAGAGAAGCTATCGACTGGATCAAAGAGTGCAAGTGCATCAGTGAAATTCTTGACCCACGTACACAGCGAACAATCTCAACAAGCTCGACGATCTTGCGATTATCGGAGTTCATTCAGCCCAATGAGTTCATAAGCTGCATTCTCGCCATGATTTCCGAAAGCCGAGATGTTCGTGTGATCTTGGACGAACTGCTTGGTCCGCACGGGTCGTACTTCGAAGTAGAGCCATCGGGACGGTATTGTACGCCAGGCGAGCAGGTGTCGTTTTGGCAGTTGGCAAAGCGGTCTACCGCGCTCGGCGAGATCCTATGTGGGTACCAAGTTCACGGGGATATCGCTGAAACGATTTTAAGCCCCCCAGACAAAGCCAAACTAAGGACTTGGGAAAATGTGGATCTCATAGTGCTCCGATCCAAGAAAGGCAACGTGTTCCACAACAAGCAGATGAAAAACCCTGCTCCTATGGAAGAAACGGCGATCGATTTCGAGCGCACAGCGCAAAGTCGATTAGGAAAATCCAGCTTTATTGGACAACAAATGCTGGAGGCCCTGGTTCAAGAGCAGAAACTCGCCAATATCGAGCATGTGTCAAGCACCGATCAAAAGACGTTCTCTCGCGCCGTGCAATCGTTCGTCGAGATCGCGCGGCACGAGTGCGCCGTTAGTGGATCGGACGCGGACCAAGTGCTGCTCAATGCTAAAGCTGTCAAGTCGCTGATCTCCATTTCGAGGGTGCTTGCCGACACTTTGGGACAGTACCAAGCAGGAGGTGCAGTGGGTGGACGAAGAGAGAGCGATTACGGCGGTGAAGTCATGACCGAGTTTGATATCAGCTCCTTTCAACAGCGACGAGCGCCTCAAAATGTATCCATGCCACTATTTATGAAGGCATTCCAGCGAGGGGAAAGTAGAAGGTTCGAGAAATCACCCAAACGCACAGTCATGTGCTTAAGTACGACTCGAAAGTTCGAAAACACCTTGCTTGGCACCAGTCCTAGACGATCTGACGCAATCTCGCTCTCCACATGCATGCAGGTAGACACACGTTGTCGTAGTGCCGATGGTCCGCAATGCGCCATGCAAATCCGGCGCCTCCATCTTCCCCGACACAACAATCTTTTACGCGGTTTGCCGTTCAGAGCTGCAACAACGACAAAATATCTTTTGATGCTAAGTACGCACCCGTACTTAGGAGCGCACTATTGGAGCTCCATCGGCTTGTTCTTCCCCCATTCTGTGACCAAGGCCGCGTCGGATAATAGGAAAGCGGTGATTGGGAGCGAACCAACGACGGCAAACAATCTGGTGGACACTTTCCCTTTTCCGCATATTCAGACAGACCCAGAGGCGAGTAGCATGAGCGAAGCGCAGGCCGAGGAGTTCAAGAACCAGGGCAACGAGCTCTACAAGCGCGGCGACTACCGCGGTGCCATCGAGAAGTACACGCAGGCGATCGACGCGTCGCCGACCGTCGTGGCGTACTATGGCAACCGCGCGGCCGCGGCGTTCATGCTCGGCAAGCACCAGGACGTGATCACGGACTGCAACCGCGCCATCGTGTTCGACCCGACGTTCTTCAAGGGATACGTGCGCAAGGCCAAGGCGCAGCTGGCGCTGGTACGTGGCACAGTCGCGTAGAAACAGCAAAGATCTCTGTGCTGTCTGTATGGCAGACAATGCGGATCTTTGTGACGGATGATATGGACGCTGAGGCGCTATTTGCATGTGTATTTGATATTCAAATAGGGCGAAACGGAAGCCGCGATCAAAACGTTCCAGGCAGGTTTGATCCGTGACCCAAACAACGCGACGCTCTTGTCGGAGAAGCGCACTGTCGAGATGGCATTGGACAAGGTGCAGCGTGGCAAAGAACACTTGGAAGCGGTACGTATTGCATGGAGTTACAAATGCATGTGATACGATTGGCATTGCGCGCATTAACGTTGTCTTTGCTTACCCCATTGCTTGATTACGTGTACAGAAACGCTTTTTGCAAGCCGTGAGCTGCTTTGACAGTGCGTTGCAGACGTGCTCAGGATCGAACGGCATCAAGCTCTTGCGCGGCGAGGCGCTGATCGGCTGTGAGCGCTACGACGAAGCGTTTGCGACGCTGACGCAGTTGATGCGCACGAACTCGAGCAGTCCAGATTTGCTGTTTTTGCGCGCGCGGTGCCTATACTTCCAGGGCGAGTTCCCAAGCGCCATCAAGCACTTGCAGCAAGCCCTTCGTTCGGACCCTGACAACAGCAAGTTTATGAAGGAGATCAAGCGCATCCGCGCGTTAGAGAATAGCAAAGAAGAAGCGAACAATGCGTTTAAGGCCGGCAAGATGACCGATGCGATTGAGAAGTACACCGAGTGTCTGCTTATCGACACGGACAACAAGGCGTTCAACTCGAAGATCCATTGCAACCGCGCGAACGCGCTCTCGCGACTCGGACGCCACGACGAAGCTATCAAAGACTGCGACAAAGCAATTTACTTTGACCACGGATACGCGAAGGCCTATTTGCGAAAAGCTGCGTGTCTGAAGGCTCTCGGCGGTATCGAGAACTTGGAGCAAGCCATGCGCGAGTATGACCAGGCGTCGAAGCTCGTGGGCGACGATGCACAGCGTGACATTCAGAACAGGTACGCACCAACTGGGAGCTTTGCGTATGCATAATGTCGTTGCCTCATGACCCTATTTGTGATATATTGCAATACAGCATCCGCGAAACCAAGATGGAGCTGAAGAAGGCCAAGCGCAAGGACTTCTACAAGATCTTGGGCGTGACGCAGAGCTCGACTGAGGCGGAGATCAAGAAGGCATACAAGCGCCAGGCTCTGAAATTCCACCCAGATCGTCACGCGAACAAGACGGACGAAGAAAAAGCCGCGGCCGAGGCGGCGTTCAAAGACATTGGCGAAGCGTACGCTGTGCTCTCGGATCCGCAAAAGAAGCAGCGATACGATTCGGGCGTCGATCTCGAAGACCTCGACAATGACTTTGGTGGCGGCGGCATGGGTGGCATGGGTGGCGTTGACCCGTCGCAGATCTTCCAGGTAACGCATTGTGTGCTTTTCGAGGTTACTGTTCGGATGGCAATGCACTAACTTTGCTGCTATTTGTGGTATTTGTGGACAACGCTTAGATGTTCTTTGGCGGCGGTGGCGGCGGCATGGGCGGCATGGGCGGTATGGGTGGCATGGGCGGCATGGGCGGTCACAGCCACGGCGGCCAGCGATACCACTTCGGCTAAACTCAGCGCCCGCATGCTGCAATCTGCTTGCGTCGAAGAGAACGGCGTGGGCGCTTCTCTCCTCCAGCTTTTCCATGTTGTTTTCGCGAACGAGGGAAAGAAACGAAGAGAGGATGGATAGCATCGTGAGCGAGTTGCCTCTTTTTTTTTACTTTCCTTGGACAATGTAACTTTGTAGGCGCGCGCGTGGAGTGGGTTGATTGGTTTGCTAGCTATGAGGCGCCGCTGACCGCAATGCGCCTGCCGCCAAACACTGCGCGCGCGAGATAAAGACGGCGCTTGCTGTAGTGGATCGTCGTGGCTCCCATTGCGTGTCTCCTCTTCCTGTTGGCCGCAGCGCCACTCATTTTTTTGCTCCATGCGTTTTTCTACCACGTTTGTGCCCCAAGAGCGCCGATTTACCCTGTTTGAAGGACTTTATTATCAGTTGCTGGCAGTGATCATGGCACACGACAAGAAAGCGATGCGCCGCAGCGACGGCGATGCGGCGGGTGCCACCACGAAGCGCGCGCGCACTGAAGCGCCCGAGGCGTCTCGAGATGCTGCGCCCGTGAACGAGTACGCGGGCTTCATGGTGCCCGCCGCGGACTTTGCGCTCGAGTGCGTGCACATTGACGACGTGACGCCCGAAACCTTTTTCGCCAAGTACGTCGCGACGCGCACGCCCGTGGTGCTCACGGGCTTCATCCGCGACGAAGCGTTCGAGGCGCCCGCCAAGTGGACGAACGCGTACTTGGCGTCGACCGCGGGCGACGAGCGCCTGTCGGTCGAGCGCCGCAGCTCGACGACCGACAAGTTCGGCAAGGGCATCCACGTGCCCATGACGTTCCGCGAGCTGCTCGCGCTCATCGCACAGGGCGACGCGATGCACTACCTCACGACGCAGGAGGTGGCCGTGGGCGACGACGAGGGCGGGCGCCCCGAGCTCATGGCGCCGTTCGTGGCCAAGCTCCAGCGCGGCGGGTTCCCATTGCGGCCGGCGCTGCTCGGCAACCTCGTGCCGCAGAACATCAACATCTGGATGGGCAACAACACGGCGGGCTCGTCGAGCGGCCTGCACCACGACTACCACGACAACCTGTATGTGCTGCTGCGCGGCAAGAAGCGCTTCCGCCTCTACTCGCCCGCCGACGCCGCCAAGATGTACACGCGCGGCCGACTCGTGCGCGTGCACGCGAACGGCCGCATCAACTACGCCGGCGAGGAGACCACGGCGTACGGTGCGGACCCGTCGTTCGAGCAGGGCGCGCTCGCGCGCTTCGAGAAACTGGACGCCGAGAAGGAGCTCGCACTCGCGGAGCGCGCAGTCGAGAACGGCGACGACGGCGCAGAAGCGCGGCTCGAGGCTGCCGAAGAGCGTCTCGACCGCGCCATGATGCGCGTGCTGCGCGCTGAGCGAGACAACGACGGAGACGACAGCAGCGACGAGAACGGCGCGTTCCGCTTTGACGACGACGATGAGGACGAAGACGAAGACGGCGATGAGGAGAACGAAGACGAGAACGATGAAAAGGAAGAGGAGCAAGACACAGGAGCCCAGGAAAACGCCGCTCCTGCTTCGAGCGAGCCGCAGGAGGTCAAGTACCCCGTGAGCTTTAGTCGCGTGGACACGGCGCTGCTGCAGGACCCGACGACGAAGGCGCAGCTGGAGGTCGAGTTCCCCGAGTTCGCGACGGCGAACGCCGCGTTCTGCGAGCTCGAGGAGGGCGAGATGCTGTTCCTGCCGGCATCGTGGTTCCACGAGGTCGAGTCGTACGGGTCCGCGAACGGCCACTTGGCGCTCAACTACTGGTGCCACCCGCCGGACCAGCTCCACTCATTCGACGTGCCGTACTCGTCGCCGCTGTGGGCGCGCGACTGGGAGCTGCGCGTCGGCGAGAGCAACGCAGCAGCTTCAGAGGAAGACAAAGGTAGCGACGACGAAGACTCGTCCTAGACGCTTTGCCAGCTAGTCAAAATTGTATTCTTCTTCAGCACAAAACACGCACAACAGACAACAACAACAACAACAACACTGGGGAAGCTTCACGACGCCTCTGTTTCCCTCTTTGTATGGTACACGTGGACGCCCACGAGCTAGGCTGTGGACGCGAACTCGTCGCTCGAGCGGTCCTTGAGCATGCTGCTGGGCAAAATGGACGAGTGGCGCGAGAGCGACAGCGCCGACTTCTTGCGCGCCTCGGCGGCCGCAACAGCGAACGCAGACACGGCGGCGATCGTCGTGCTCTGTGAAGAATCGCTGCGGATGGACCGGAATGAGCTAGTGGCTGTAGCAGTTTCCGTCTCGGCTTCCTGCGTGTGCGTTGGGTGCACGTGGCTGATTTCGGAGCTCTTGACGATATTGCTGCCACGCTCGAGAGGAGTAACAGCAGGAACGGCAGGACTAGCTGGAGCTGGTTCGTAAAGCACAGAGCCGCCGCTGCCTTTGGAGTACACGCCCCACGAGTCGGACAACGACAAGATGCTCGATCCGGACTCGTGTTGCGAGTGCCATTGGCGCCACACGCTGCTGCGGCTGATCCGGCTACTGCTGCCACCGCTAACGCTGCTCTTGAGCAGCGAGTCTCCAGCGTGAAGCAGCGCCTGGTTTCGCTTCTGCTTCTCCTCGGCGATCGAGTACGGCGGCGACATGATGCAGTTCACGTACGAGTCGCGCGAGAAGTACGTCTGCGATCGCTCCAGATCGTTTGGGAGGCTCGGCGCCGTCTCGCGGATCGGGAACACGTTCGAGTGGTGTTTTACACTCGATCCTTGCTGTCGGACGGAGCTCGCGGACGCCGTGCGGCGCAGAGACTGGTGTTGTTTGCCCTTGAACAATCCGGACGCATCGGGACATGCGATCGGCGGGAGCGAGTCGTCCAGCTCCAGGATGACCCACGTGCTCGGAGGAACGACTCCCCCGGAGTTTGAAGAGCTGCTTGGATGCGTAGGGACCGAGACGTCAGTCCTGCTGTTGACTGCCACAAGACTGTCTTCAATTTCCAGAGGCAGTTGGATGCACGGACCGCCACCGTAGAGCCGCACAAACACGTTCCAGACTTCCTCGCTCACGATGCGGTAGTCCCCACCAGTGTCGTTGCCGCGGCTGCGCTCCAAGTCGTCCTTCGGCACCAGCTTGCCGCTCACAAAGTCCAGCAGCGCGTAGTTTGCGATCGGGCCGGGGCGCGCGCTCCAGTGCCGCCTCGTGTGGGTATGACGGACCCGCGAGGAATGGCGGCGGCGGTGATGGAAAGTGGCTTCAGGCGCGGTGTCCACGTGCACGTACGCGAGCCACTGCTCGAGCCACTCGGAGTTGATCACGTAGAATCTCGGCTTGGGGTTTTTCCGCGACGATGCGCGCGCGTGCAGGATCTCGTCCAGTTCATCGGTTTGCGACTGGGACGTTGACGGCAACGCCAGCGCCAGACGACTGTTTTTACCGCTGTCGATCACGTAAATGTCATCGTCAGTGATGCTCATGCGGCGCTGGGAGCCTCGTCGCGAGCCGCGGTTGCTGTCCACGCAGTCATCGGCATCGTCGTCGTCGTCGAAAGATCCGTTCAAAGACGCGTGGACCGCGAACCGCTTGACACGCGGGTCGTTCTGCGATGCCATGCTCTTGAGCGTGCCCGTGCACGCGTTGCACGTGCGCTGCGGCGCGCCATCCTTGATCAGGTGGTGCTGGCTGCGGACCTGCCTGGAGAACGGAAAGTACGTGCGCTGCAGCGAGCACTCGCTGCAGATGAGGCGGCCACAGAGGCGGCAGTGGTGCCGCCGCCGCGTCAGCTGGAACAGGCTCAGGCAGATCTGGCACCGCTTGCTCGCCGTGTCGGGCACCCACTCGGCCGCGGCCTCGGGGTTTGAATAGTACGCGCGCGGGTCGCGCTTCCACGGGTAGAACGAGATCGAGTACACGATGGTCTCGCGGCGCTTCTTGGACGCGCGGCTGGCGAGCGCCATGCGCATCGTCGAAAGGCTGCGCCAGAGTCGCTTTTGCGCGCGCTGCTTGGTCTCGGGGCTGCTGCGCGCGTCGTCCTGCTGGAGAATCGCAATGTCGTCGTCGTCGTCGACTTCGCGCACTCGAGCGCTGCTACTGTCGTTCGCGTTGCCATCCGCTCGCGTCGCGACGGCGCCCGTGGAGCTGCGCTGCTGGGTCGGGGCCGCCGAGTGGTGCCGCCGCGGCAGCCGCAGCGATCGGGAGGCGCTCATGCGCGCGTACGCGGCCTGCGAGACGACTGCGGGTGACGCCGCGCCGTCGCTGTCCGCAAACGTGAGCGTGCTGGCGCCGCCAGAAGACGTCCACGCGCGCATACGGGGCGAGTGCGAGAGGCCAAGTGCAACTATGGGTGGGCGAGAGTGAATGTGCGCGACGCGCGCGGAAAACGCGAATGCGGAGCAGACGTGCCACTCTGGCAGCCGGGCGCCGATATGGAAAAAAAACAAAGCGCGAAACCGTCATGAAAGAGAGCGAGACCGCGGTTTCCTTCCACGCTTTCGCGTCTCGTGTAGAAATTAGAGACATATCGACGCGTATATATACACTCATCCATATCCTTGGGCGTGCCGTTTTCGAAGAAGAAACTGCGCGACGCGAGACTTTCGAATTCGCGATTTCTCTGTTAGAGAGAGAGAGAGCGGAATGTTGGATATGCGGCATCCATCGTTCCGTAAAAAGCGCGTTCGATGACCTCGTATGCTGACACACAAATCTTCCTGGTTGAAGGGGAAACTGCCTCTTGAGTGGAGGATATGAAATGAGCAAATGTTCGTTTTCTTTATATATATATATATATATATGCACTGATATAGATAGATAGACAGATAACACGAATCATCAGGTGCGCAGTTCCTTCTAGAAAACAATTACAGCTTCTTTTTTTCCATTTTCTCGATCTGCTTTCCATAAATAGAGCCACATTTTGACTTCACTCCAAACCAGACCCAGTGAGCACACGTTTATAAAATCAGCTAGCTTTAGCTATCGTACTGTTGAATGAGACCACCCATTTGAACCTGAAACTTTGAAAAGTGAGCTGCCAATAACAGAAATAGCATGCGCAGGTGAATCTCTCCTTCCGCAGCACACCCACACAGCGCAGCATCTCTGTGACTGTGTGATGCACAGCGCCATGTAGACAGACATGGCTTCGCTTTTCTCTTTGTTCACGTTTTGCAGCTGGCAGTCCGAAAAAAACGATCGAATTAGGATACGCGACGGTTCAGCCACGTCAGTGCGTCCATAAGTGCTCATGGAATACCAGAACAGAGTAGGACGCTGGGAGTGAGGGTCTGATATATTTATCATGTTAAAAGGGTTAAGAGTTATTAATAGAGGACATACAGGTTTTGAGTGATCATGGGAGACACATTATCAAAATTCTTCAGACTTGATGCCATCAAGTTACAGAGGCAATCGAGTTATAAATACGCTCTCACGACGTGGTACAGTGCGCGCCATAAATATGTGCCGACCGGTTTTTCTTGAATAATTACGCTAAAAATGCGATTTTTAAGCTAAAAATTGGTAATTCTGCTCGAGACGAAAAGCTGTTGGGATATATACTTTTTCCCCGCATTCGATTACTTTTGT